>PVKZ01003670.1:0-119642 GCA_004027375.1 Macroglossus sobrinus | reverse complement strand
AGTGGGCCTTTGGGTGGGGTTCCCCCGATCATCCCCTAACCTCCCCGACCGCCACAGCCCTGGGCACCCCGCGGGTTCCTCCTTAAGAAATAGGAAGATGAGTGTTGATGGGAGAGTGTGCTGGAAACAGTCTGATCTGTACTGTCCCCCGTCCCCAGGTTGTAGCTCATTCCCTCGTTCCCATCCTCATGTGAGAGAGAGTGTCTCCGCTGGAGTGAAGGCAGCTTCGCCTGCGTCACTGTGTGCACGCCAGTCAGGCCGTCTCTCTGTCTCAGCCTAAGGGTCAACATGGGATTTCTTGTCCCCACCCCCAAATCTGGCCCCGGGTTCCCCCAAGGATTTTCCAGTGTTCTGTACCTGACCCCCTTCTGGCCTGGGCAGGGGTCACTATAGAAGCCCAAGCTCTTGGGAACTCTTCTGTAGAGAGGGGAGGAAGGAGGACCCAGCTCTGGCTGGTCTTTGGCTCCATGGCAGACCCCGTTTCCCCATCTGGAGGGTGACCGAGGCCGTGAGCTGTTCTCAGCATTGCTAAGTGGAGCTTTAGCAAGTGCTCAGAGGATCAGCATCCTTAGCAAGAAAGGACCTTGGGGCTGGGAGTGTTTTCTCTAGGCCCAGATTTCGACCCTAAATGGATGGCAGGGCCCTGCCGGTTTCGTTTGGGGTCTGCTGTGAAGCCAGCTCAGGCAAGAGACACAGGTCGCAGCAGTGGAGAGTAGAGAGTTTGGTCCAAGGTGGGGAAGAGAAAAGTCACTAGGACTTCAGGGCCCTTGGGCTGCAGGCTGTCACCACCCCCAGTCCATTTCTGCACTCAGGCTTGGAGGGAAGGGCTCTCTTGGTGTTCTACTTAGTACTATGTGCCACGGAGCACTCAGCAGGGACGGCGATGACACAGGAGATGCTCCAGGTTTCTTTGTCACAGCCGACGGTCTCTGGGGTTTACCACCCTCATGGCAGTGGGCAGGGGGAGAGTACAGATGCCCCCCCCCACACTCCCCGCTGGCCCCAGGGAGCAGGTGTCAGAGTTCGTGTGTCTGTGGCTCAGTTCACGGGCCCCTGGGAGCTTCCAACCCCGTGACCTTTAGGAACAAGGAAGGCCCCTGCCTGTTCCCAGGGGAAAGTGGCGGACAGGGTGGGCCCCCTGGAGCGATGACAAGGGTGAGAAAGGAAGGCTGTCAACCTCAGAGGGCTGGAAGGGGGTGGAGCATCCATACAGAGAAGCAACTCCACCTCTGCCTCTCTGTTTATCGTTGCCTTTTGCTCCTGGAAAGAAATCTTCCTGTGAGTAATTACAGCAGAGAAGGCTGAGGGCTTTGCAGGGAGTTGGAGGGAGCGGGCGAGTGTGTGAAAGTGCCTCTGGAAGCGTGGGCCAGGCGCCCTCCGCGCCTGCCTCCCGCTGATAGGCGGAGGCAATAGCAGTGAACACGGCGCATCCTCTCGTTAGGCGAGTGGACGGTGTCCAGCGCCTGGAATTTCAGAACAATCGCTCTTCCTGACCGTTATGCAGTCTGGCTTCCTCTGCGAGGGTGCCTTCGCGTGTCTCCCTTCCCCTGTATGGATCCGTCATTGGGTGATAACATAGAACATGATGAGTGTCATTCTAAAGCAATTACAAGCAAGACGCATAACGGCAGAGCTGGAGAACACAGCATATGGCCTCGGGCAGCCGCTGTGTGAGAACTAATCGGGAGGTTTTGTCCCCCCTCCCCACCGCCCTGAAAAACCAGATCGGGCTTCGTGTAGAGGAAGAAAAGGCCATCAAAGCGCCAGAGCTCCCCAGGTGGATGCTGGAGGCTCTGGGTGGAGATCAAGGGCTGCCCTGCGGTGCTGACCGCCAGGAGGGGGCTACAGGAGAGCCCCAGATACCCCAAGCTGAGCAGCCCAAGCCTGGAGAGCTTTAGGGGGCTTTGGGGAGCACAGAGTGTGGAGGCTAAACGGCGGCGTGTTTTTATTTTATCCATGCTGATTCTGCTGAATGTCTCTGTTCCCTTGCTCCGGCTCTGGCCGCCTCCCGCTCCCCGGTTCCCTGGCAGCTCACTGCTCTGTTCCTGCATCGATCAGATTGCCAAGTGCGGGCCACAGGGCTCCCAGTCTGCGCTGTTTGTCAGAGACCAACTTTCCCTTCTCTTCCGGGGAATGGCTCTGCTCCTGGGCACTGCTGACTGGGCCTGAGGCTCTCTCCTGCCCTGGGCTGGGCTCAGGGCTCTGCGGGGAAGAGCAAAGGTTTTCTAGAGCCGATGAGCCATGGGGCCCAGCAGGGAAGAGCACAGCCTGGTCAGGCTAGCTGCCTTTGAACAAGTGGGTTTAGGATCCTCCCTCTGTCACACACTCAGAAGAAGAATATCTCCCTGCCCCAGCCTGGCTGTGTGCTGTGTGTGTGTGTGTGTGTGTGTGTGTGTGTGTGTGTGTACACGTGCACGCACCTGCACATCTATGTGTCTCTGTATGTGTGTCTGGCAGTTTGGGGACAGCCAATCTCCAGGTTATCAGGTCCCTGGGCAGAACCCCTGGGGACTCAAGGGCCCTTATTCATGTCCCCTGGAAAAGTACCAGTGACCCCGCTGTACACTGATTTGCAGGACAGCAGGGACCAGGCAGTCTGCTCTGCCCAGGATCTCCGCAGGCATGGATCTCCAGCCTCAAGCCCCCACCTACTCTCATTTGCAGAGAATGGCAAATTTATTTTGCAAAGGCCAGAAAGTAAATGATTTAGGCATTGTGGGGCATACGTTCTCTGTTGCAACTACTCACCTCTGCCCTTACAGCACAAAAGCAGCCACAGACAATAGGTGAGAGAGGGAGTGTGGCTGTGCTCCAATTTTATTTATAAAAACAGGAGATGGAGCCGATTTGGTCTAAGAGCCATGGCTCGTAAGGTGTGGAAGGCGGGAGCCTTGCCCTCTGCAGACCACCCTCCTTTGGGGGCCCAAGCAATGTCATGTCTTGTTTTAAAAGGAAAACTTAGCATCGGCTCTGCCATGCTCCCTTCCCTGTGCAGGTATGCACATGCCCTGTTTTACTTAGAATCATGTCATTGTGGAACTCAAAAGGTCATTTCATTCTACCCACCTATTTTACAGATGGAAAAACACAAGAGTGTAGAGAAGTTAAGCTCCTTGCCCAGGATCGCACCACGAGTCGGTGGCAGAGGTGGGGTCATGCGGGGCCTGGCAACTTCAGGGTGGATCTTTGCTCTCTGTAGCCTTGTTCCCAGCTCATCACATCCTCAGAGTGGGAGGAAAACAAGCAAGCACCAGGGAACCCCAGACTGGGCTAAGCACCAGCTGTGCGTGTGTTTAGTGGTTGTGGGGCCTCCAGGGAGCTGGGGAAAAGTTCTGGAGAAAGAGCCTGCTTGCTCCCTGGGAAGGGACACCAAGTGCGGACAGGGAGGGACTTCCGTCTGGCACTTCCACTATCAGTATACACCTGTGTTGGGCAGAGACTCATATCAATGTGCTTTTCTCTGGATGCCCCACCTCGTGACCCTGGGACTTCGAGGCCGGCCCCCCACTTCCCTCCTCCCTTGGACATAGCTTTGAGTTCAGCAGAACAAGGCTGGTTCTTTCTTTAAGAAGGGAAAGAGGAAGGGACAACCCCGGTTGTGAGTTCATTTCTTCTCCAGAGACTTTGAACAGGGTCTTCCCTCGTCTGGGCCTCAGTTTCCCTGCTGGTATAACAGGGAGGTATTCAGGCAGGGATAGTGTCCTCACTGCAGAGGGAGGGGATAGCTCGGGTTCGGAGGGCCCAGAGGAGAGGCCAGGTGTCCTGCTTCCTGAGGTCTCCGCCTGGCCTCCTTTGGGAAGCCCAGTGAGTCAACCCTAGCTTCAGCCGGCCTGGCAGTGTGGGCGGGGGAGAGTGGGAAAAGGAGCCGAGCCCAAGCCTGGTGTCTGGCTGCACCTGCCCTTGAAATTAGGAATGCTGCACATCAGGAAGAGAAAAGTGGGACTCGAGAGCCCAGGCCAGGCCTGGAAAGGCTCCCGGAGGACGCTGAGCTCACAGCCCAGACCCTCCAATCAATAGGGCATGGCTATTTATAGCATCAGTCCGAGAGAAACTTAATTATGATCAAAAGGAGCTATTTAATACCGTGCTTGCCAAAGACGCAACCTCATGTCAGTGGAAATTAATCAGCGGCTGCCGTGGGCCCTGCCCCGTCGGGCTCCAGATCTGGGGAGGCGCCTGGTGGGAGCTGGGGCGCCAGCCGCCCCAGGAGCGCTGATGACATCAGCGCCCTTGCACAGTCACCTGACGTGCAGTGGTCTCCTTGAGAGCTCCAGGTGCAGGGGGCCGAGGGTCCTGGATGCCAGCCGGGTGGGAGGAAAGGTTACGGGAAGGGGATTCATGACTCAGCTCAAGTTCAGCCTCAACCTCAAAGTGTTCCCATAGGCGTCTCTCTCTTCTCCTTACTCCTGCAACATTTGCAGTCATTCATACATATTTTATGCTCTGGCTGGAACTCGGTATGCCACCTCCTAGCTGGGTGGCTTTAAGCTTCAGTTTCCTCGTCTGGAAATGAGAGATAATAATTGTCCTTCTGCATAGGGTGGTTATGAAGATTAAAATGAGTTTCCACCTGGTAACTTGCTGAGAACTGAGCTTGGCACATGGCAAGCACTCAGTAAACTCTAGTAGTTAAGACGAGCACTGTTACTGCTCATATGTTACTCACCTTCATCTTCCTGGCCAGGTTGTGTTTCCTGAGGGCAGAAATGATGCCTTTATACTGGAGGTGACCTCTCTCAGTGCCTAGCTCAGTGCTGACCATCTGGAGGGTGTTTAATAAATGTTAGTCCATTTAATTCAAAAGCTGAAGGAATTCATTCTCTTGTTGATTCACTCATTAATTTATTCGGAAAACCTTTATCTTGCCCTCATGTGTCAGGCCTCGTGTAGGACATTGAAGATATGAAAATCAAAATCATAAACACAAACGAACTTCCTGTTGAGCCGCTCGCTGTGTAGACGGGTTGTTGCTCTGCAGTGTGACAGCAGTAATTGAAGTGTGGCCAAGATCACGCAGAAGCACAGAGCAGGGCTGGTTGACCCCTATCAATGCCCCGGAGGCTTCTCGGAGTAGGTGGTATTTGGGGCAGGACTTGAAGGGTCACGCAGGACGTGAGGGAGTACGGGGATTCCGGTCAGAGGGAAGAGTCTGTGCGAAGAAAGGCCTGGAGCTGAGAGGACAGTGGTCCCCCCTTATCCTTCCTCCGTTTGTCATGGTTTCAGTCACTCGCAATCAACTGAAGTCCGAAAATATGAAAGGGAAAATTCCAGCAATAAATCATTCATAAGTTTCCGATCGCATGCCGTTCTGAGTAGCATGATGAAATCTCTTGCCATTCCTGCTCTGTCCTGCCCAGGCTGTGAATGAACCCTTAGTCCAGCGTCCCCTCACCATGGGTGCCGTCCGCCCGATAGTCGCTCAATAGCCATCTGGATTATCAAGTCAACTGTTGTGGTATCGCAGTGCTTGTGTCAAGTAACCTTTATCTTACTTAGGAATAGCCGCCAAGTGCAAGAGTAACGATGCTGGCGACTGAGACAGGCCAGAGTAGCTGTAAAGTGCTTCCTTTGCATGGAAATGTACGTATAGGACAAGACACAGCACATATACAGTTTGGGGCTTTGGGGCTTCAGGCATCCACGTGGGAGTCTTGGAACATACGCCTCACAGATCAGTGTGGAGCGGGGGCCACTGTATTCGCATCATTCAGAAAAACCTTGACCGGCTTCTGGCCAAGATCACCGAGGGCCACCACCAGACACATCTGTCCAGGCTGAGATCAGAGGCAGAACTGGAGGCAGAAAGGGAGGCAGGAGGAGGGCCCACCTCACACACACTCTAGAGAAGTGCTTTGGTTCAAAGTCTTTGGCTTAAAGACTGGTTTGCTCCCCAGGAAAACCAAAGGAAATGCCTCAAATGACGGTTTTGGATTAGAAACCCAGGAGAAGGGTGGAATTTTCAAGTTGGGAGCTCGGGGAGAGGTCGAGGGTCTCTTCTTGGGACAAACATTGAAAATGGAAGAGGTCCTCACTTCTAGAATGAGCAGCGCTGCAGGAACTGTAGGAGAGTGGTTAGGACACAGGCTCTGGAGTCAGACCGCCTGGACTTGAATCCCGGGGCCAGCCCTTAGGGTAAGAGGACTTGTACTTGAACTTGTACTGGAACAAGTACAAGTCCTCCTATGATGAGAAAGCAACTTTACTTGCATGTCCCACTGTCCCTGTGAGTGTCTTCAGTGGAGCCAGTTCTTCTGCTGCCCCGGATGAAATCCGAGTCAAGTCCATGACTTTTCTGGTCATTTTCAGGTAAAGCAAACAGCCTCAGTCCATAATTGCTGTGTTCAGCCCAGTCCAATAATCACAACTTTAAACTGCAGTGAAAGTTAAGACGCCTCCTGTCCCTGCCGCTGGTGGGGGTGGGGCGGTGGGTGCTGCTGGCTTCTTTCCTCTTTCCCCTCTGTGTCAGTCAGGGTCTCGAGGGAAGCACATGGCTCTCAAAGCCGGAAGTTGAGGCTAGTTTCACGAAAGGGCTGTTTACAAGGGTGTGAGCAGGGCGTAGGAGCGCAGAGAACCCCAGGACTTGTATATACAAGGGGAAGGTGGAGTCACTAGGACCAAGAGAAGGGAGCTGCGTGGCTAGGGCTCCACAGGGACCCCACGGGGAAGGAGAGAGAAGCCCGTGCCTCCGCTCTGGTTAGCCCGTTGCAGGGCAGACGGCCTGTCCACGCAGTCTGCGGAGGCCGGCCTCCCCGGGCTTGGTCTGGGAAAGGTGGACGGTGAATCTGGAGGGCCAGAGGGAACCCCCTTAGGGGGCCTCCCCACCCCCCCATCTCACCCCTAGTTTGGAACAATGGAGGGAGCACAGGGGCAGGGGTGAAAGTTCCGAGTTCTCTGGGCCCAGCAGGTGTGTAAAGCTGACTCTTTCTCCCCAGGGGGCACTTTCAGGGTTCTTTGGAGACCCTTGCCCCACCCAGTCACTAAGAAGCCCCTGCAGAGCCCCCAATGACCTCTCCCTGACGGGGCACCCAGCACCCTGCTCAGCCCTGCGTGTTGGGCCGTCTCCCACTTCCCTGGGGGCCCGCCATGCTCCGGGCTGCATCTCTCCAGGCATACGGTCCATCCGGGCCCACAGGAAACGCACCTTTGCCCGCAGACCCTGGGGCACCCTGGGAGGCCGGTCAAGCTGCCAGTGAGCACATCACTTTCCCTTGAGGTCATTCGAGCATGAATCAGAGTCCACGTCTCCCAAGGGCACGGGAGCTACATGAAACTCTAGACATCTTGTCCCCTTCAAGCCCCTTGCTCTTGGCTGGACCCGAGCAGGGAGCCCTGACAGCACACCTCACACTCTCTTCAGAGATCCGCGTGTCCAAACCCCAGCCTTGTGGATAGATGGGGTGAGTGGCCGGCTCAGGTCCCGCGTGGTGGCCTTGCCTCTCTCTGGAGGATATGGTAGATATTGATGCAGAGCCTTGTCTGGAGCTAAGACTAAGAAGTCTGTTGTCCAGTTACAGCAACTTTGTGACACTGAGTAAGTTAATTAGCCTCTCTGTGCCTTGGTCCCCTCACCCATACAGTGGTGATAACGGTACCTATTTCATGAGGATTTAATGAGTTTACATTCAGATTATACCTGGCATATACTAAGTGCTCAATGAAATGTTGTTTTTGATATTATTATTTTATTTTCCATGTGATTGGGGAGCATCTTCTGCAAGAAGAAAAGCTGAGAGGAGGGGACCATGGAGCCTCCTCATCCCCCTTCTCTCTTGCTGGCCTTTTAAGCCTAATGAGTTGAGGGTGGTTGGGAGGCCCTGGGCCCCTTGCCAAGGGAAGGGGCAAGCATGGACATTCCTGGGTCCCCTCACACTGAGCATTGAGCATGACCTTGAGCAGGCTTCTGTCCAGCATTCAGCCTCTCCCTCTGGGGAGGAGGGAGCTTCCTCCCTCCCTGGGCATGTGAATGGGAGAAGCCAAGAGGGCCGGACCCTCCTTTTCCAGCCTCGATGGCTGTGAGTAGAGAACGAAAGCAGGGAAGTGGCAGCCAAACCCCAGGAACTCCTCACCCCTATCCAGATGCCAGGAGCTGCAAGCTGTGATGCAAGGTGGTGCAGCGTGAGCTGGGGCACGATGAATCAGCCTGTCAGAGCTGCCCCGGCCCCTGAATTCCCGAGCCAGCCTCACCGTTCCCTTCTCCTCCTCTCAGACCTTATGTGGGAGAGGGAGGGCCCAAAAGAGAGAGGGAGAGGGCACCTGGGTGTGTGGAAGAGGCCTCCAGGTGTGCCCTGTCCTACAAAGGTGGGGCGGGGAGTGAGGAGAGGACCCTTTTGAAAGCAAAGACTTCCAGCCACACAGCAAGCAGCCTCCTCCCAAGAGGCTTCGTGAAGGTGGCATTGCCCTAGTGCAGGCCGAGGGCCACTCTCACCTTGTGGATCCCTTACCCTGTGGCTGGCCCCCAGAGGCTAGAGGTGCTGGCTGTGTCCTGTCGATGGACCAGCGTGCGTTCTCAGAAGATTCCACGATTCCCAAGGCCTGAGCTGTAGGCCTGGGTGCTAGTGAGCCCTGGCTGACTGCAGCAGGGCTCGGCAGTGCTTCGTCAATAATCTCAGTGCTCCACTGAGGACATTCATGCCTGCAGGCTCTCCTGCTGTTCCCGGGGCCTGAATCATTCTCTCCTCTCTACCAGATCCCCCGCTGTCTTTCTGGAGGCACTCGTGCTCTTTAATGGGTTTTCTTTGACTCTCTTTGCTGTTTTTTCTTCGTCCTTTCACCCTATAACCTTGGGTGTTCCTGTGGAGCTTTTCCCGAGTCTCTGTCAAATGTCACCTCCTCAGGAGACCTTCCCAGACTGCCCCATCTACAGTCGCCTAACTGCAGCTCTGCTTCAGTGTTCTTGGGAGCCGCAGGTCACCTCCTGGCATGATTTTGTATGTTTATTTGGTTGTCGTCTGGCTCCCTCCTCTCTCTGGAATGCAAACTCTGCAAGGGCAGGGAGTTCATTATAAAGGATTCACAATTCTGAAGAAATTGGGGGCTCATCGATTGTGTGAGCCATAGACATTGCTGGGCAGGAAGTGGAGGTGAGAACCAGTGCTGGAGAAGTGTCCGGGCCGAGGACGTGGGCTGCTCCGACCTGGGCCACTCACCAGCTGTGTGACTTGGGTGACTTGCTTGGGCCTGCGGTTGTAAACAGTGGATGTATGCAAAGGGTCTGGTATGGCGCCTGCAAATAGTAGGTGGTCACAAGCTGTTGTGACTGTGGTGATTGGTAGGGCAGCTCTCACAAGGGGTCCTGCCACCAGGCCAAGAGACTTTGCCACTTAATCCCTGTCACCCCTACAGCTCTCAGCCATGACACCTGTCGCCTCTCCTTTCAGCCAGAAGGAAGAGCTCTTGCTCTTGGCCCTGCAGCCAGCGCCCAGGGCAGGCCCGCCTCCTCTCCTGCCGGAGATCTCTGCCCTGCTGCTCTCTTAGAGTTCACCATCACCCACCTGCCGTTCACAGCCCTGTAATTCTGTCCCACTCTAATTTTGCTCTTCTCTGCTCCGGTCACACCTCCCTCCATTCGATAGCTAATCCAGTCAGCGTTGTTAAAGCACGTGCTGGGCCCCAGCACAGTGCTGCCGCCTGGGTCCCAGGGGGAGCATCAGATGCCTGTCCTCGGGGGTTTGCGGGCCGGCGGGCTGCGGACGGGCGGGCAGGGGTCTGGGGAGGGAAGTAAATGCCACGTGGGCGTCTGGTGCGGGGAGTAAATGCCACGACAGGGGCGCGCAGAAGGCAGTGTTGTCAAACAGCGGGCGACCAGCCCATTAGTGGGTCGTGAAATTAACTTAGTGGGTCATGGCCGGCATTTAAGAAAAAAAATTAAATAAAGCAGAATAGAAATATCCGGAATCACACCCAGAATACGGGGAAAATACTGTTTCTCTAAAGCTCTTGTTTCCATTTTATATATTGACGAGTGTGTGATATAAAATGTGTTTCTTATTTTGAGTCACAGTAAAAATGTCTAGCAAACACTAACATAAGGTGTGTGTTGGAACACCCATCCTCGGGAATCAGGAAGCGCTTCTTGGAGGGAATATCATCGAAAAAGAGCTGAATTATCGGTAAAAGTTCATCAGACAGAAGGCTAGGAAGACAGGAGCCTGTTCTACTCAGGAGGAGTAGAACTCCCACCCAGAAGTGCCAGGGGTGGGAGACGGAGGGAGGAGAGAGGAGGCAAAGGAACAAAAACAATTATTTTTAATTGTCCCACAAATAAAACAAGCATGTTCCTACCACTGTGCCTTTCTTTTAGTGTCCCCTCACCAGCCTCCCATTTCCTTACCTCTTCTCTTCTAAAACTGGTTGTTTATCTCACCAGCCCCGCCCGATGCCCTGGCCTCCGAGAATCGGACCGCCGTCTGCGGGCCTCGGTGTCTCAGTGTCCCGCCCTCGATTACTGCCTTTCCTGCATTTCTGTCCACTTTTAGAATTTACAGTTTATTTTCACCCACAGTGTCTCCTCTCAGGGTCCCCCTGGCTATCAGGACACGTATCATCTTCATTGTAAGGAAGAGAAACTGAGGCACAAGGCAGTCCAGTGCAGGCCCAGGCTCACTCACCAGCTGCGAGTGACGGAGTCAGCACTGTCACCAGTTTCTACTCCCAGAAAAAGCACCTTTATTTGTTTCATGCTGGACCTTAAACACATGATGCTCATACGGACACTATGGCCCAGTTGTCAGCCCGTTGGGGACGAAAGCTGAGTTCTACACCTGTGCCTCTCCCACATGCTAGACACCCGGGATGAGGCCCAGAAATGCCGCTTGTGACTTTCTGCCCACACTGGAGATGACATGAGGCCCCAAGGAAAGGATCGCTAAGAGACCCACCAAGATAAACCGTCTCCTTTTTTTTTTCTTCTCCAGTCGCACTTGCCTCTCCTCTCTGCTTGCTCCTCCTCCTCCTTCTCTTGCCTTCCAAAAGACCTTCCCCTCATCTCCTCCCCCACCATCTCTCCCCACCCTCGCTGTCCCCTGCAGTGCATGGTCAGCCCTGGTGGCAATAGAGGGACCGAGCCCCAGGGAGAGGTCTGCTTGCTGGGGAAGGGCAGCAGCAGGCCCTGGCCATAGCCTTTCAAGTAATGGGTCTGGGGGTTTCCAAGCCTCTCTGGGGAAGTGCCCCACACAGCCGGGATGGAATGTCTCTCCAACCCTGGATAAAATGTAAAATGTAAAATTAGTGGAAGAACTAACAGAATAGCTCAACAGGCTGTGGGGAGGGGAAGAAATCAATCCTAATTGTGGGCCAGGGTCCCATGCACCTCGCTGGCTTCCCTGGGGGCAGATGCCTTCCTGCCCCCGGAGGCTGGCTGGCTGCCCTGGCGAGTCACTCAGGGCTCGGTGGGGAGTGATCTGTTTGCTGCTAAGCACTCTCTGTGGCAGCTTTTCCAGAAGCTGGAGCCATTAACAGATGGAACACACTTATCTCTGGCAGGGGAGCTCCATGCCCGGCACCTGCCCGGTGCCTTGACATAGACCGTTCTGTAGAGGCTGGGCAGGTGAGGGCACTGGCCAGACATGTGGCGGGGTGCAGGTAACCCTATTTGCCCAGTGGCCGTGGTGGGCAGCTTCCCCGAGCAGGTAAAGAGGGCCTGCCTTGGCCGTGCTTTGCCCCAGGGCACACTGGGAACTCACTTGATGTTTAGGGAAGGAATAAGTGGAGGCCAAACAAGGCTCTTCGGAAGCCGGCCCTTACCTCCCATCCTTCTTCACCTTCCCCTGTCTGTTTACCTGGTCCCTCACGTACATACGCCCACAGGTCTCACTGGAGAGATGTCATCATACCCAAGACAAGGGTCACAAAGCAAAATACAAATAAATAAAAAACAAATCAAATAGCAAGTATTATCCCAGCCCAGCAGTTCCCAGATCCCTGTGACGATTCTTACACAGATGGTCTACCGAGGTCGTTTGTCAGCCACTGTGAGGCTGTGTGAAGTTCCTCCCAACGCTGGCAGCCCCCTCGAAAGCCCCAGGCAGAGGAAGGAGAGCCCCACGATGAGAACCCCCTTCTCCCTTAGCAATTCCGACAGCACCGCTGTCCTGACAGGGTGACCCTCAGGACCACGTGACCTCACGTGTCTGAAGACTGAGGTTTGAGTCCTGGTCTCGCTGATTAGTAGCTGTACGATTCAGGGCAAGTCACTTCACCTCTCTGAGTCTGAATCCCTTCACCTATTAAACGAGAATACCAAAAATACCGTTATCCCAGGACCGATAGAAAAATTGAGATGATGATCGAGAAAGTGTCTTATAAACTTTAAAGTGCTGACCAGTGTTTTGTCTATGTTTTTCTTGTCTCCCCTGCTGGAATGTAGGCTCCATGAGGGCGGGAACCTTGTTTGTGTCACTGCTGTGTGCCCAGCACCTAGAATGGCTCATGACATGTAGTAATCCCTCACACTATGAATAAATTTAAAAATGTCTGACTGGTTATCCAGAACACAGAAATCGGGCAAGTCACCTCACTTATCTACGCACAGCCCAGTGGCCCTCTGGGAAAAAGGGACTCGTCCTCAATCTGCCACTGTGTCTGTGGCACCTGACAGAGTTCCTGACTCACGGTCCTACCTCACGTGCTATTACTGACTGGGTGACCGAACATACACATCTGCCAGTACACAGCTGTCTCCTCGGCCTTGCCTGCCCTGTGGGGCCCCCCGATGCGCTTCCCATGCAGGATGGGCGAGGGGACAAAGAATGCTCTAACAGGATGTGGATAAGCTTTGTGCAAACACGAAGAGCCACATAACCTTCTGCGTTCCCTTTTCTCAGTATTTAATAATAATCTGCCAGTTTCTGAGGGAATATTAGAGGAGGATGTGGTGTTCTTGGTCCAGTGAGTGTAGGTAAGGAGCAAATAGGCCTCGCTAAGCCAGAGGGATGTGGAGACGGGAGTGAGCCCCAGCAGGCACTGGGCGGAGGCCTTGACCGGTTGTCAAGGAAAGTCTGCCTGCCCTCTTCCAGCGAAGGTGAGACAGCTTCTCTCCCAGCTGGTTTACTTACCGTGCGCCACAGAGAGCACGGACTCTGCTGCAGCCCTGCGCTCAGCTCCACGGGGTGTGTGGGTCGTGGCTTGCTGCCGTGTTTAGTTTCTGCCTGGGACATCTGCCCTCCTGTCCACCAACTGACCACCAACTTAGACCAGGTGTTGTGGAGCCCTCCCTGTCAGCCCTCATACTTTCTCTCTCTCTCTCTCTCACACACACACACACACATGCACACATATGCTCACGCACAGGCTCACACCCTGGATGTTATCAGTCCCTTTCTCCTTCGTGTCCCCACTACACTCTGAGCATGCGTCCACCATGGCTTCTATAGTACCTTATAGCACTTACACAGTGCCACGGGGAAGCTGAGCTGAGAACTTTTTAAAGATAACAGCTACTATATATTAAGTACCTACTATGTGCCATGTACTGAGCTTGGTGCTACACACATATTAGCACAGCTAATTCTCACAGTACCCAAGGAGGTGGGTGGTAGCTCCCTTTTAGATGAGAAACAGGCCTGTTTGAGATCGCAGGGCCCGTAGTGAAGTGAGGGAGCCAGGACTTGAGCCCATTCCGTCTGGTGCCAAAACCCGTGCCCCCTGTGCCACTCATGGGTGTGGAGAGCGGCCACAGGGCCCGCATGCCTGGGCCCACACGCCAAGGCCCAGGGGCCCTCGCTGACGCTGGCATTGGGCAGCGCAGGAAGCCGGCTTCTTAGCAAATGGTGCTCTCAGCCCCCATCACTGGTCATGGCTCAGGACCTCGTTCAAGGTTCTCACCTGGGAAAAGAGCCAGCTGCTGAGCTACCTGAGTGCAGAAGCAAACCAAGGCCAGAGCTCCGGGACCTCAGAGAGTCCTGAGAAAGTGAGGAGGGGCTGAGGTTGAGACGTGCCGGGGCCTGAGAGCTGCGTGGCCTCCCAGTGTCAGCCAGCGCAGCTGCCAAGCTCCTTCTCCTCCGGGCCCTAGATCCAGGTTAGGGCCTACCAGCCATGCCTTTGGCATGCTTTGACCCTCTCTGAAGCCCCAGTGAGTGGGTCTGTGAAATGAGCACTAACAGTTTTGCTTCACAGGATTGTTGCAGTGACTAAAGGGGGTGGTTATCTACGTCAGTCTCTCTGTACAGCGTCTATAACCATAGAAGGACTCATGGGACATGCGCTTGGCCTTGAAGGCTGAACCATGTGTCCGAGACTGCTCAGGTAGCCCAGTGTAGGTTTGTCTTCTGTGAATTCCCCCAGGAACTCCATCCTGTGCCATCTGAACCACACAAGCCTACCACATGTGGTTGGTGTGCCTCACACTAGTGTACGAGGACAGGGGCAAGTGGAAGCAAGTGTCCATCCTGGTGGCTAGTGCTCTGTTCTGATGGGTTCAGAGAGGCCAGCAGTGACCCTGGTCCATATAGTGTGCTGCTGGCTGTGCCCCGTGATGCTGCTTTTCACTCACCCTGAGATGACTTCTGCTTCCACAAGGGTGCCCAGTGCGTGTCACTGGGAGGGACTGCGTGGCTCAGGGCTCAGCCCACCAATGCTCGTTCCGCTCTCCCTGCCTTCCTTCTTTCCTTCCCCCACTGAGGACCTACTGCGTGTTGAGGGTGTGCTCCAGCCCCATTGTCACGGTGCTCACAGCCAAGCGGTGGAGGCAGGTCCACCACGTGCTGTGTGCAGAGGTGGGCCGGGCAGGGCGCTGTGGGCTATGGAGCTGACTGCCATCTCTGTTGTGGGCTTCACCCTGGGCCTCCTGCAATGGTAATGGCTGAAATGCCCGTATTTGTTTTCACTTCCCTCCCCTTGGAGTGTAGTCACCTCCAGGCACTATATTCTCGTGTTCAGGAAGGAACATTTGCCGAGTTTCCTGTATGTGCCAGGCACCGCAGGGGATCCACAAAGACCAACAGCCAGCACCACAGTGATCGCGGGCGGCGAGAACAGCGCCGAGTAGCCCCAGCCCAGGGTGCCATGCACCTGCTCTCACGGAGGCTGCTGGGAGGACACGGGGCTGGGCAGGGGTGCCACGGAGGGGCTCTGGGGTTTGCCCTGTGCCCAGGCCAGGGTGGGTGGGGCCCCACCCCCCAGAGGGTCACTGCAGGAACAGAGGGAGTCTCAGCCCCTTGGGAAGGCATCCTTGGGGCCTGACTAAGCTACTGCAATCAAGGGCGCCATTTGGCTTTTTAATTGTGTCTTAACCTTTCTTTAATTGGGAATGGAATGACAATGGCATATGCCAAGCACACAGCAATTGCAAGCTCTGAGGAGGCACAGAGTGGCCTGCGTCCCATCTCTCCCACACCCTGACCCACTCGGTTGGGCCTTCCTGTGGGCCTCCATGGGGCACAGAGGGACCCAGGCCTCCCTCAGCCTCCCTGCCATCTACCCGCTGCCTGAAGAGGCAGCCCATGCTGGTGTTTTTAATGTAGTCCCCCCTCCCCTTCTGTATTTACATAATAATAAGTCTAATAAATAGTTGTCCAGAAGATGGATGAGATCCCTGTCTTTATGTTTTCCTGACAGATTTAGTCCTTTATGAAACTCGCCAAAGCAGAGGCTTTTCTGAAGCTAATGAAAGGTAATCGCTGGAGGCCCCGGCTGGGCTTAGCTTGGAGTAATTGGAAAACGCATGAAACTTGGAATCAGAGTTTGTGGGTTTGGGTCATGGCCATGCCACTCCCGGGCCTGGTGTGCTCCCTGAGCCTCCTTCTCTTCCCGTGTAACGTGGGGTGAATAACGCTAGCCCTGCCACCTCACAGGGCAGTGCGATGGTGCTTTATAAGTCCTAACGCGTCTCTGGTTGCCATGAAGGCCTCAGGATGGCCCCTCGCCTCACCAGCCTCCTTCCTCCAGGCTCTACAAGTGTCCCACAAGAGGCTCGAGCAGGCAAAACGCCATGCAAATAGAACCCCTCTCCCAGGAGAGAGGGGAAGGGTGTCACAGCCCAGAGAGAGTGTCAGGACCCCTGGGCTGCAGCCTAGCTCTGTTCCTGTCTCACTGTGTGACTTCAGACAAGTCACTTCCCCTCTCTGGGCCTCAGTCTCTTCCTCTGAAAGGTCTTCCTTCTGTGAGCCAGCAGCTAGGTTTCCTCCAGCTGTAACCACATCCAGGCTGACGGGCAGAGGACGGCGAGACGGTGCTGCGTGCCGGGGAGGTGTTGGGGCCATGCCTGGCGGTTAGGTGAGGCTGGGCCTGATGCTGATGCTCTCTGGGGAGGAGGAGTGGAGAGGAAGGTGGTGGGGGCCGGGGCGCCTCCGCCCTATTCATAGCCTTCTGTTGGCCATGACTGGCCAGGGTCCTCCGCTGCTTCTGAGCCCGCTTTGGGGAGACGCTTTCTCACCATCCCCTTCTCCAATACCATGGCCACCTCTCCAACTAGCCTGAAATGCAACTCCCGTTTCCCTACGCTCGGCACCCATTTCCACTCCCAGGACACCCTTCCCATGTCCCCCTTCTTCCCAACTGCCTGGCCCCTTCCCTGCTCCAAGCGCTGGACCCCCAGCCTTTCCCGTGGATGCCCCTGCTTTCCATCACCATGGCAACCTTGGTCCACCCTACACCTGTACAGTCCCAGCCCCGCTTCTCCACCCAGGTGAAGGGCGAGGGGAGGATACAAAGAGCACCCACCTTCACAGCAGAAGAGGCAGCCCCAGTTCTGCCTCTCAGTAGCTGAGCTCGGGAAGGTCAGAGCCAGAGCCCCGCTTCCTCTTCTAGAAATGGAAATGCTGTGGTTTTTCCCTCACTTAAAGCTCCACTCCCTTTTCTAGTTCATTTTCTCCCTAATATGTGTCATCTTACGTCTTAGTGTGGATTTCCTTGAAAACGGAGTCTGAGGCCAACATTTGGGGGCCACCACGTGTGGGTGGCCGGCCCAGGCGGCAGGCCTGAGACAGGCAGGGGGAAAGGCCCACGGTGGCTGGCGAGCTGGTTCGGGAGATCTCTGAGGGACGGTGTAGGCACACCTCAGATTTGTCACCCCAAGGACACACAGAGCCTGGAGCACATGACATCTGTCTGCCATTGGCTGTGCCTCTGTGAGCTTGGAGGGCTTCCCCAGGCTTCAGAGAAAGCCCCGAGGCAGCAGGGCAGAGGCACCTGCGGGCACCACCCGGCGCCCTCTGCACCACACTGCGGTACCCTGAAGCGAGGCGGGAGGTGATGAGGCTCGGAGCCCCACGATCGCGTGCGCCGTTTGATTCACCACTGGACGTTTTTCCTACGTGTGTTTCTGCTGTCTTCCTCCCCGTCCCCACACGGTCGCAAGCTCCTCAAGGGCCGGGCTTTGTATGTGTTTGCTCACTGCTGTGCCCAGAAGTGTGCCTGGGACATGGTAGACACCCAGTAAACGAATGCTTGCGTGAGTGAGCAGATGGAAAGAATGCAGCACACAAAATTTGTAGCACTGGACCTGGCTCAGAGTCAGCATCCAGTAAACACTCACGGTGTCCGTCTCCAGGTTGAGTCAACATGGTGCCCCGCTGGTCCGGGTGGGCAAAGGGCAGAGGCGTTTTTCCCTTACGCCCCTGGGTCTGCACGGCAGTCAGCTGACAGGTGCAGGGACCTTGAAAAGCAGCTGGCCCTGCAGGGCAAGGTGAGCTGATGACAATCGGCAGTAGGTCAAGGCTGCTTCATCCTCTCTGCTCCTGGTGGGTGACTGATGGGCTCTTGCATCCCACCCTGGGGAACACTCGTCCTTGCCGATTGTGCATCAGAGGAAAGCCGTTTCCTGTATCAAAGGCAGTTTCCAGTCTGCCTTCAGAAGCTCAAGGACCTCATTCCAGTGGCAAGCAGGGACACTGTGAGTCTAGAGGGCCCCCTGCCCAGAGCTGGGGTGTGGATCCCCAGGCCGGCTCCCCGTGGGGCTGTGGGAGCTGCCTGCCCCTGGCTGCCTGTCATCTGCTGGGGATTAGGATGCCAATTGTTCTAATTCTTGTTGACATTTCATTTCACATGCTGTTAAATGAACCTCTCCAGAAGGGACGGGAGAGAAGTTTACTTTAGCGGAGAGGGAGTAACGTGTACTCTGGGGTCAGATGAGGCCCTGATTGATTTTCGTGATGAAAAGCTGAGTCCATCTGGAGAGGGGCTGAGGGTTTGGTCTAGGTGCACCCAGGCCATCTTGCACGGAGGCCCTGTGAGCCCCACTGTGTGCAGGAGGACGCACCGGCCCCTCCTTTTCCCCACACTGAGACTCTGAGTCTTAACTGCTCCCTCCAGTGAGAGGCAGAGCCTGAACCAGCCGGGCTGCCTGCCTTCCTGGGCGTCCGCAGTTAGTGAGAAGCGGTGGAAACGTGTCAGGTTTTCTGGGTGAAGCTGGTTGGCAGCTCTGCCGTGACCCCGCTCTTCTTTTTATTCCTGAACTAGCTTTTGCTGCTCTTCTGAGATGTTTGTCAGAGCCGGACACCCCTCCCCGCTCCCTCCCGGCCCGCCTTCCTGCTGTCCTTTGAGAAGTTTCATTGAACCCCTATTTCTTGTGGGTGCTGTTCTAGGAGCTGGGAACAGCAGCAAAGGGGGCAAACGTTGTCCCTGCCCTCGGGGGACTTGCGCCAAGAAGAGCGACAGTGAAGCCTTCACTTACAGTAAGGAATCAGACACTAGATCAGACATTGGAAATGCCAGGGCGTGGATGGGTGTGCGGAGATTAAAACGACACTAATACTTGGTTCTATCTAATCGGTGAGAAGTGTTCTTGACCCTGAGCATTTTTTGTCCTACCCGGGTAATGAGCGATTTGAGAACGATTGAATGACAGCGTGGTAAATGCTATGAAGGTATAGTCAGACCTGCTTTGAGAGAATAAGACCGTGGGTTGAGATCTCATGGGACGGGGGTCTTTGGAAAAGGATTCAAGCTCGGGACAACCTAGGCAGTTGGGGTGTAGGTGCAGCATGGGGGTCTGTGGGGGCCGGCGGGCCCACCTCCAGGCCCTGGGCCCACAGGGCTGAGATGTGACCCCACCCTGGCCTGGGCTTCCTTAGCTCTGGGGCACCGTGGTGAGGAAGTAGGGTGCCAGAGCCCTCCTCGCTCTGGAAACCTGACCTGGCCCCCACCCGCCTTGCCCCCCATTCCCCCTGGAAACTTTCCTCTCTGTGACGTCATGTGGTGGTTGGAAGGGCAGGCTCTGGAGCCGGACCGCTGCGTTTACATGCCACCTCTGTTATTACCGGAAGTTTGGTCTCAACCAAGTCACTTAGCCTCTCTGTGCTTCAGTTTCTTCATCTGTGAAATGGGGAATGGAGTATTAAATGAGTTACTATTTAGCCCAAACGTTCCTGCATATCCTGAGTCCTTAATAAATATTGGGTATTGTTTTTAGCTATTATTCTCTTCCTTTCCTTCTCTTCTACCAAACATGCACACACACACACACACACACACACACACACACACACACGCATGTGCACACACACGCTTCTCTCACCTGAACACCTGCCCACCTGCTTCGGGAAGCCAGGTGGGGAAACTTCCCCGCCCCCGTCCCAGCACTGCTGCGGCTCGCTGGGCTCTCGTCACACGCTCAGTGTCTCTCTGACTCTTCCCTCCTTCCCACCAGTCGGCTCCCATCCCTCTGCTCAGAACGCCCTCTCGCTTAGAGTAGGACCCGGAACCTGTCCCTGGCTGGGGCGTTTCCCATTCCTCGCGTGCGGGCATTGCGCTCAGGCCCCTGCTGGTGTCCCGACTCCCTTAGGGGCTCCTGCCCTGGGCACCCGAGACTGCTGCTTCCTCCCCCTGGACCCCACTTCCCCAGGGAGCCTCACTTCCTTCAGGTTTCTGCTCAGAGGCCGGCTTACCGTGAGGTCTTCTTTTAGCACCTCGATGAAAGTGTCTCCGCCATCGCTCTCCACGCCATGCCTTGTGCCGTTCTCCACAGTGCTCATCACCGTCCCCGTAACCATCTGACACGTGTGTTTATTTAACAAATATTTATTAAGCACTTTCTTAATATTTGTCAAGCACCTAGGGTGCTGGCTTCTTAGGTTTCATGTTCTTATATGAACCAGGAGAGTATCTGGCAGAAAATAGGCGTTTAATACACGTTGAATGAATGAACGGACGTCCTGAGACTCAGCCCAGACCTTGGCCTAAGGCAAGTCCTTTACCTGCCTTCTCTGGTCCTGGGTATCCTCGTCTGTGACATGAAGGGCTCCTTCCATCCCTAACAGTCCACGACTCTCTGTTTTTGAGGATGCAAGTCAGCAAGGACACCTGTTTGGCTGGAGCAAAGTGGCCTCATGGGGGGAAGTGAGCGGAAATGTTGGTTGGATAGGTTGGGGTCAGTCTCAAGGGGCTTTGAGTGCTGGGCTTTGGACTTCAACTTCACCCCACAGGCAGTGAGGAGCCGCTGCTGGTTGTCGGGCTGGAGAGAGGCATGCTCAACATGATGCTTTAGCAAGACCGACTCTGCAGGGCGAGCAGGCTGGCAGGGCCGGGGGCGATGACTCCTGACCTCTGTCATGCTCCTCTGCCAACGCATGTGCCTCAGGCCTGCCCAGGTGTGAAGGGAGAGGCTGGCTGACCCACTCCCAGGCTGTCCCCTTCAAGACTCGGACTCCTCCTCTAGGAAGCCCACTTGATCCTCCAGTTCAGCACCATAATCATGCCCCCTGGTCAGGATTTCACCTGTTCAGGGGTCTGCTACCTCCATGGACCCTAACTCCACCCTGGCTCACCCAGTGCTGGCATGCGACAGTGACTTGCTGAATAGTATTAAGCTGAACAGCCTGAATTGAAAAACATACCCAGGCTGCCTGAAAGTGGTCACCGGCCCAGGCGCTCAGGCTCCCAGCCTGAGGCTGACAGGTCCCCACGGGCCCAGCCACCCTTCAGACTCGGGTTCTCCCCATCTCCTTATCTAAAGACGAGCCACACAGAGGCAGCCTGTGCATGCGTGCAAGCATGTGCATGCGAGCGTGTGTGCGCGAGTATGCGTGTATATAATCAGCAAATTGACAAAAAGAACAATTTATCAGGATAAGATGTTTCCATGCTTTCTGCATGAATTATACAGAGCGGTCTGTGCTGCACATTTTGCTATTTTTGTAAGGCAGTCTTTCGGAGTTTATTTCCCTTTCGCGCATTTGTTGGGATAATAACACAGGGGGCATGTGTGTGTGTGTGTGTGTGTGGATGAGTGCAAAGCGTATCGGGGTGTTCTGTGCCTAGGGCAGGCGCACCGTTCTCCCCGTGGACACGCGCACCCTCTGGTCCTCAGCCGGGAGTGTCGGCCCCTCAGCGCCTCCTCCACGCACCTGGTCAGGCAAAGCTGGCCCGGCAGACTGCAGCAAAGAGGCAGTTCTGTTCCCGCGCCAGAACGAGATGCGCGGATGTGCAGGGGGGGCCGAGCACACGCCCGGCACACGCAAGTGCTCCGCAAAGGACGAGGCCGTCACCACTCCAGCATAACATTGTTGCCATTTTGATTGTCACGTAGTATTTGGTGATTATCACCAATTGTATCACCAAAATCCCCTGCTCGTTATACACATTGTACTGAAGATTTGCATCTCCCAGGGGAAAGGATGCGTTTTTCTCTCTCTGAGCAGTTATGACCAAATAAAGAAAAGATGTTAAAAGGAGTTCATTTATGTACATATCTCTGTACACACGAGTAAAAATAGGCAGTGAAGTTATCTGGGAGTCGGGGAAGCGGGTGGCTGTGCGCACAATCTGAAAAGCTAGGGGTGTGGGCCCTACCGTCCACTCAGACACCTCCTTGCAGTCAGGCTGGAGAGCGGGGGGTGGGTCGCGTTGGACCAGTTTCACAGGTTTTGGCTGATGAAGAATCTGAAGGACCTTGTTCTAAGGTGGCTGAATGAATAAAGGGTCCCGTTGGCATGGACTCTTAGGGATGATGTTTCAGTGAAGGTCCCTGTGGATTTTCAGAATCTACTTAAAAGCATAGGTCTTGTGTTTATGCCCGGGCTCTGCGTTTCCTACATGCCCAATGCATGGATGGATTTGGGTGTAAGTCTGGTGAGCTGCAGGGATTCCTGCGTGCCTCAGTTTGAAGTCAGGAAGAGGTGACACTCGTCAGCCAGTTGACCTGGGTCAATAAACAGAAGTCAGCAGAGTAGCTCTCAGTTACTGAGCGTGAATCCTGTACCAAGCGTTCAGTGCTATGTGTTAACTCAGGCAATAATCACAACAATCCCATGAGTTAAGTACTATTAGTACCTGCATCCTATAGATGAGGAAACCGAGGCGTAGCAGGTCGAAGCACCTGCTTGAGTTCACCAACTGGCAGGTGAGCAAATGAGGGCAGGAGGCCAGAGCCTGTGCGTACAGCTGTGTCTCTACACCATCTGCACACAGGCACAGGACAGACACACGCATGCATGTGCACACATATCAGACACACCACCACATGCACACATGCTCATGTGTGCCCACACATATGCTCACACGCATGTTCTCACACACAGGCACATACCACATGTGCACATTGACACACATGCACATTCACACTCACACACATACATTCACACACACAGACCACACACACACACACATACTCATGTGCACACTTGCTGGCAGATTTACATCCCTTTTTCTTTCTTTCTAAGAATGATATTGACATTTCCAGAACACATACCAGTCTGATAGGATGGTGGTCTGAGATTAATGTGCAGATTCCCTGTTGGTTAGAGCAGCGGTCCCCAACCCTTTTGGCACCAGGGACCAGTGCTCCAGTGAGAATCTAATGCTTGATAGTCTGAGGTGGAGCTGAGGTGGTGATGCTAGCGCTGGGGAGTGCCCGCAAATACAGATGAAGCTTCACTTGCTTGTCTGCCACTCACCTCCTGCTGTGTGTCCCAGTTCTTAACAGGCCATGGACTGGTATTGGGGGTTGGGGACCCCTGAGTTAGAGCATTGCATTCACTGGCTCTGTCTAGGCCTCCCACTCCTGGGGCTGAGGCCCCTTTCTGTGGCCGGCATCTCTTAGCTCTGGCATCCCTGACCCTACTGCTCATCAGCTGCCCTGTCCCCTTGGCCACCATGACTTTTAAGGCGGAGCCTCACCTGACCGGGCCATGCCTTTGACGTGGGTGCCCCTCATCAGGCCAGCAGCAGATGGCGCGGGGGCTGGTGAGCCGTGGGGGACAGGTGGGAGTCAGCACACTCGGACAGGCCTTGCAGCGCCAGGAAAATAGCCCTCCCTCCCGTGCCCCTTGTGTCACTTCCAAGCCGGCCTCAGACCAGCCGTGGCCCAATTCCGGGGCATGGAAAGTACAGGTTACCGGGAAAGATGGCTGTGATTATGGCGTGCTCTCGCCAGGACGAACGATGATGTCCACCTGAGGAAAGTGGTGCCATCGGGGCCCAGGGCACCGACTCGCTGTTCCCACAGCTTCCAGGGGCGTGGGTGTGAGGGGAGACCAAGGAACTCAGCCGCCTCTCATCCCACCTGGGCCCGCCTAGCCAGTCCCCTCCGGCCAGCGCCTAGGACCCGCCTGCACCTCCGAGCCTGCTGTCCCTCCTCAGTCAGCCCGTGACACTGATGCTGCCAACTCTCGGCTGTCACGGGAGGATGTTGCAACCTGTTCAGACCCTGTCTGCTCTTCACACACGAGGGACTCGTGGGCTCAGAATAAAAATTCATCTTAGGAGCTGCCTTCAGGAAAATATAATCAAGAGGGTGAATCTGCCTCTAAAAAATCCTAACACTCGTCTTATACATCAGAGCCAAGCAGATGGGATTTGGGCAACCCATGCCCCTCCAGCGACATAAGGAAGGACCGGGGCTCCTTAGCCTTGGGTGGCCAGAGCAGCCGCCCCTGGTCCCACAGAGGGGAGGGCCACATGGACGTCCCCGAACCCCATTATTGCCGGTCGCTCTATTGGCCCCCTCTCTCCACTGAACCACAGAGCAATGGGCAAGTCACGTATACGTCAGCGACTTCATTTCCTCTTCCCTGATGTAGGAACAGCCCTGTAGGGTCGTTGTGATGTTAGATGAGATCAAGTCAAGCGAGGCCTGTAGTGTCTGACACAGTCAAAACGCACTGTGCATTTGTCCTGTTCGTTAAGAGCAGTGCACACTGTGGGCTCTGGGCCTCACGGGAGAACCACTGAGAGGAGGGGAGAGAGTGAAGGAGGAGGGGCCTTGCACTGTACTAAGCAGTCATATGGCCTCGTCTCGGTGTCCTCATTAGGGAATGCAATGGCCTAATCCCCATTCTGCAGATGGGGCAGGTGGCGGCCTAGGTCAGAAAGTACAGTTCTGGCACAGGTCCAAGCCAAGGAGCGTCGATAGCTGGACTGGCCTAGACTTGCCCAGAACACTTACCTCTTGACTTTCTTTAAAAAAAATAATAATAATTAATAAAATAAAGGAAGAAAGGGCAGGTGTGAGGGAGGGGAGGAGGGAGGGAAGGAGCGAGGGGTAAGGAGCTTCCCAGGCCAATGCAGGAGAGAACTGGGTGACAACCTGGGTGGCCCTAGCTCCTTCCTATGACATGGAGGTCTGCTTCTAGTGACAGCTCTGCCACTGCCTCCTCTGTGAGGGCCCCCAGGTTGAAGGCGGAACCCTGAGGAGCAGTGGCAGCTTGCTGTGTCTCAGTAGTTGCCTTCTATCCGTATTGTGTCCTCATGCTCTCCTCGTCCCTGGCTGTGGCCTTTCCATGGTCCTTGTCCTGTGGAAGTGTCCTAGCAGCGGTGCAAGTGGGTTCAGCCTCGAGGGGACCCCTGCATGGAGCCGAAGGCTGCTCCAGATGAGCTCTAAGGTCCTTCTTCGTGTCGTGACCCGGTGACTATACGGGCCCACTGTGCACAGCTAATGATGGCAGGAGCGCAGCCCACTCGTCAGCCTCGCTGTTGGACAAGGACGCCCATGTGCGTCCCTTGGCTCGTTAACCTGTGCGCAGACGCTGCCAGGTGCTCTCATCCCCCCGTCCACAGAGGAAGACCGTGGCCTCAATGAGCTTGTCTCCCTGCGGCCACGGGGCTGGCGTGTGGCCAACAGGAGTTGACCAGATGTGTGGAACTGACTGCACCCCGTACTCTCCCTGGAGCGGGTTTGAGCAGTTAGGGTGGGCCGAGACTTCCGGGGACATTCCTAACCCTGGATTCCTAACCCCAGCCCAGCTGTGTAGCCAAGCCATGTTCGTGCCCTCTGGGCCTCTCTGCTTAAAAATCAGGAACTCGGAATGCAGCCCGCTAGAGTGGGCTCGGAGACCGAACCTCCGGCCCCTGCCTCCCACCTCCCAAGGGATCCACGGTTGGAGACCTGAAGTGAGTTAGCCAGAGCCACACAGGAGAAGCCTGGCCGCCCCTGTACCCCCTTCCCCAGGGCCCCTGTGGCGGTCAAGGGCAAGAGCCAGGCTAGGGGCGCGGATGCAGGAAGAGGCTTCCTCCCCGGCCGACTTCCCTCGCCACACAGTGGTTCGGTGCCACCCGCCACAGCACGGTGTCTGGGTGAGGGGAGGTCGGCGAGAATGTTTAGAATGCTTGGCAGAGCAGACAGATCAGATGCTTTAGTCCAAATGACTTAAGTGCTTTTTAGTATATCATGACAGAGAAACAAGTACAAATGAATACAGCACTGATTCCAGAGGGGAAGGTGGAGGAAACGTCTAGTGAAAGTCACCAGAGGTCTCTGGGTTTGATCATGGAGAGCTTCCTGAGGGAGGAGATTTAAACCCATGCTCGGAAAGCCCCTCAGCTGTGAAAGGAGACCCCTGGCCCCCCTGACTCCTTTCCCACATTCTCGCCACTCGGGACTTGGTGCTGCTTCCTGCAGGCCTCTCCGGCCCCTGCTGGCACAGGTGCGTCCCCGAGGCAGCCCCCTCTGACACCTCGTGAAACGCTGCCACGACTCCGTGTGCTCCTCTGCCAGGACTCAGAGCTCCCCCCAGGGCTCCCAACAGGACGCTCACGTGGAACCCCAGGAGGAAGTCCTCCCAGCTCCACCCCTTCCTCAACCCCCTTTTTGAACTAGAAAAGAAAAGAGAAGAGAGAGAACAAAATCCCCATGTTGCTGGAGGAGAAACTGAGGCTCAGAGCTGTTGTTTTGGTTTTTTTTAAAGTCATCGACTCGATCGCATGATGATTCGGCACAGGGCCAAGCCAAGCGGCCTGTTGTCTTTGTCACAGTCGGGTGCAGTCAGTGGGGGTGGAACAAGGTGGGCAGAGCCAGGGGCCCCGCGCCCAGGTCTAGGGCTGGCGATTTCTTGGCTTGTTGCTCGGTCACTGACTCAGTGACCCTCCGTGTGGCTCCCTGGGCAGCAGCCTGAGCCCTCCTGCAGAGAGAACAGAGCAAACGCCTTCCAGTCCCTCAGGGAAATCTCCAGTTTAGGTGTCACATGAAACAGAGAAAGTCCTCCGGCCCTGGTTGTGTTTGGGTTCAGCGGTCGCTGGAGGTAGAGTGAACGAGATAATTTTGGGGTCCCCTGCAGCCCCAGGATTCGCTGACTACTACATGGGGGCCTTTCTTGTTTGTTGTTTTGTCGGTTTTCAAGCCAATTTGCTGTGAATTCAAAACCCAGTCCCAATACAACTTACTGCTAAAAAAATAAAATAAACAAAAAACAGTGAATTGCATCAAATCACCTCGCTTTGTCCCGCATTCCCACAGCCCTTCTAAATCAGCCTACCTAATTAGCTTCTTCTCCTAACCCAAAATATGATTAAATCTGTATTAAAAATATCTATGCAGAGTAGGATCAGACACACCTGAGCATTTTCTAAATTTAGCAAAGGACAATAGGCTCTGGGTTACTTTAATTGGGTGCAGGATTGCTGCAGGAATACATTTTAATTTGGATTTCCAGAGTGTTTCTGTCTCCTGCCTTTGAATTGCGTAGCAGGGAAAGGGGGAGCGTGATGGGGCCCGTTCATAACTGCCCTCCCTCCCGACTTACCTTGGAGCTGAATGAACAATGTGTGGCTGGTGGAGGAGGGGACAGGCGGGAGCTGTTCCCAGTCTGCTCAGCTGTGGCTCTGGAGCACAGCTTTGACAGGTAGCGAGGCACAAGCAGGATGGGCCAGGCTCTGGGGGGGGGGGGGCAGTTGTGGGGTACCTGCAGCATCTTCCTCCTTGTCACCCAGCTTTCCTCAGGAGCCCCCCCCCCAAGAGCTCCCTCCACTTTCTGATGCTTGTGGGAGGAGGCGCTGCTCAGACCTGAGAAGTAGCCGTGTAGATGGGACAAGCACAGGAAAGAACAGTTTCAACCAGAAGGAGTATCTCCAAGGCGCTCTGTCAGTTCCTTTGCTGGAAGACAAGCCGTGATTATTATGATAATTATAATGATGTGTTCCCCCAGGAGATGCCAAGGCGGGCTTCTTACCAAGGGCTTGAATGACTTCCCTGATTGCACCTATTGCCCTCCGTCGTGTGGGTGGGGGAAAGAGGCCTGGGAGTCCCAGCGTCTGGAAACCACTGGGTGCAGTCAATCTTGCTGGATAGAGAGCTGAGAGTAGATGGGGGTGTCACCCAGCAGAGAACCTGAGAACCTGGGAGGAGGCCTGGCGGCCCAGGGCCCAGAGGCGGGCAAGGCCGGGGCTGGCTGGCTGGCATGGGGGGCCTGGCTTCTCCGCAGGCTTCTCCACTCCCTGCTGGAATTCTTAGCCAGGTGCGTGCAACTGATTTTCAATTTGCAAAGCAAAACAAATTTGCATTAATCGGAAAAATCCACAGGAAAGACTGTTTAGATTTTAATGCAGCTGCTTGAGCCTGTCGGATTCTGAGTTTGCAGGAGGCTCCGTCAGCCCTGATGCCGTCCCAGGCCTGTCATCTCCCCTCCGAAACAGTCGTGTCTATGGAGCAGATTGCCTCTCAGGGACATCTGAGGACCATCAGGGAGGCCAATGTGGCTGGAGAGGAGGAAGAGATGAGCTTAGGAAAGAAAGAGGGACAGGGTCACATTGAGCCTTGGCCCCAGGGTCTGACCTCAGCCTTCCTCTACAGCGCTTAGGGCACTATTGTTATTTCTGTCTCTTTTCCAATGAACTTTTGCCCCCTAGGGCAGTGGTATCACTTATATCTGTATTTCTGGTGCCTAGCACAGTGCCTGGCATACAGTAAGGGCTCAGTGTATGTTTGTTGGATGGGTGGATGGATGGATGGATGGATGAAAGAAAAAAAGGGAATGAGGGAAGCGGGAGGGAGGGGAGAAAAAGGAATGAGAAAAATTAAGATGGGCACTGCCATTCACATCTCGTCCTGAAAAGCCCACCCCAGTATTTCCCTCTGCCCACTTGGGATGTATGACCCTTTTACCTATAATGGAGTCCACTCCATAGGATGACACTGGCTGCCAGTCACATGCCCAGCCCTGCTTTTGGCACTTCCATGGCTTAGAGCCAAAGATGGAGACGTGCCCATTCGGGGGTGCCCTTCTCCCACCATGGGCGGGAATGTGGGGTCTAGAGGCCAGACCCACGGTGAGAACAGAGTCAGCAGCTTCCACAGTGAAGAATGGGGATGAGGACCCCCAGCCCAGCCTTCCCAGCCTCCTCAGCCTGTGGGCTTCCTCGTAGCCCCTGGGGAGGGGCGCTGCCCCACCCTGATGGTCCTCCATGATTCCTGAGGCGGGGAGAGTCTTGGAAAGCCTTGATAACAGACTGCAGAAAATGGGAAGGGTCCTGTCGGCAGGTCTGAGCTCAGGGGGCAGAAGGCCCCAGAGATGTTAAAACTGTGAGTGTCCCCAACTCTAACAGGAGTGCCGTTTAGTGCTCTTCTTCCGGCCCGTCAATAATTCTTACAACAGGTAAGAACGAGAAGAGGTTTCTGGGTATGCGGGGCCCCTCCTCCTGCAGGTGTCTTCCAGAAACACTCCTTAGAATCTAGCCAGGTCCCCGAAGTGTCCAAACTGCTGGCAGAGCCCAAAGCTCTGGGATAAGGAGGAAGTCAGCTTTGGAGCCACTTTGAATCTTTGGGCTCAAAACTCTTGGGTGTTTGCTTTTGGCTGCTGAGCCAAGGAAGAAAGGCAAGGCCAAGCTGGCAGCGAGCAGGTTGATCTTAGAAAGTCTATGCCGTGAGTCGACCTGAGAGAGCAGACTTTGCGATCAGACTCCGGGCCCTGACATCGCCAGCCGTGTGACTTTGGGCACGTCACGTAATCTCTCTGGGCCTCAGAGTCCTTGGCTGGAAAATGGGAGATAATGATAGTTTCTGTGGAACTGTGAGGATTAACTAGGAAAACAGACAGAAAGCACTTAGCATAATCAGCAGCCCGGAGTAAGTACTCACTAAATGCTGGTTGTTGCCTTTTCAGCGAAGATAAATGAAGGAAAGGAGGGAGACGCGTGTTTAGAAAAGAAAGGACTGACAGGGAAGAGACCGAGCATCTTCTCACGGGAACGCTTCCTAAAGCAGGTCAGCTTTCAGGAACGAGAGCAGGGTTCTTGACCAGGGCGACGATCTAGCTGTGAGACGTGCATCCTTACCTGCACCAGCCTGGAGCGATGACGGGGAATTCAGAGATGCTGCTTGTGTTCCCGGGCTGCCTTTCTCTGAGTGGCAGAGGGACAGCCACCTGGGGGTGCGGGGAGAACTGGGGCACGTCTGGATCTGGCCTGGCATGGCTGGGCAAGCCACTTCCTGCTCTGGCTTCCGTTTTCTCTTTGGGAAAATGAGGGGAGGGGACTAGAGGGTCTCCCAGGTCCCCCAGAGCTCACCTTGAGCCTTCCCATGGGATAAGCACCTGTGAGGCAGAAAAGCAGTCAGACTCCAGGCCAGACACATCTGGATTTGAACCCCAGAACTGCCTGTCCCCAGCTGTGTGACATCAGACGTGTGAATTGCCTTCACTTGAACAATAGGAAGGTCTGGAAGTTTAAGTGATATAATGTGTATAAAATGCTTATGCTCTCTGGTGCTGGACTCATGATAGCTCAATAAGTTATAGCCATTACTGCTGCTCCTGCTGCTGCCCTCATTATTCTTCTTATGCACCATCAGAGCCCTGTGACCCACCCTAAGGTGCCGCCCCAGCTCAGGGTAGGAAACTTATATGCTGTGGGAACCACAAACCATGGAGATCAATCGCACACAACCATTCGGTATTGACGTTAAATAAAATTCGCTGCAGTTACTCTGATACATTCTTAATGGTATGCATAATTGTTTCAGAGCTGCACAATAATTAGGCATAAATGGTAAGCTAGGCATGTAAATGAAAATAATTAGTATGTGTAATAATTAGGCAAAGAAGGCATTTTTATGATCGTCTGGGAGGAGGGAGGACACCGAGCTGGGGAACGGGACAGGATGCCGGCCCGTCCTTTTAACCCGCGTTTGAAGGCTGGTCCCTTTTCCCGGTCACATTAGAGCCAGTTGCCATTAGCCACGCTGCCTCAGGCTCCAATGCTGGGGTCTGACAAACCACTCAGCCAGATGCCCTTCAAACACTGGACCTGTGACAGGAGAAGAAAGAACATAGCTAACTGTCCCTGGGGATCGTGGGGCGCCCTCATGGGAAGGGACTCCTTCCTCTGTCAGGACAGTCAGTGCCTAAAACGGTGACTGGTATGTGGGAGGCCTCAACCGTATCTGTTGGTTGAATGAACGAATGAATGAATGGATGCGTAGAAATGCCTGTGGGTGAGATGTAGGTAACTGGAAGATAGGAAGCAGCTGGAAGATAGGAAAATTCGGGGGGAAGAAGAGAGGCAGCAAGCCAGGGGTGCGATGAGCCTTTGGGAGGCCCGAGAACAGAAGGGTTAGGAGAGTAGGTTCTAGAACTGGACCACTCGGCCTCGACGCCCTGTGCGATTCGCTGTTCTGTGCCTCGGTTTTGTGCCTTGGAAACTGGAGTCAGACTGATAAGGAGTCAATGAGTTCACATAGTTAATACATGGAAAGTGCTTCGCCCAGGGCAGGGTCAATCATCAGTGCTAAATAAAGCCACTTATTAGCCATTTCTGTGGCCTCTTCGGTAAACGTCAGTGAGCGATGGAGCCAAATCACTCGCTTCTCTTGGTAACAGCGCTGCGAGCAGATGGAGAGAGCAGCAGGAGGCCGTTCTGATGTGCGGAGCCCGTGGCGGGGACAGGACACGGAGCTTCGGTGCCTCTCGTTCGTTCGTTCATCCATCCATCCATTCATTCATTCATCGAGCACGTGTTTACATTCACTGAGCACCTCGTGTGCCGGGCCCTCTTCCAGGAGCCGGTGACACAGCTGGGAGCGGACACAGGGCACAACACCCCGCGGCTCACAACCGAGCGGGGGAGAGGGTTAATAAACTTAGGTAGAATATTTAGCATGTCAGTCAGTGCTAAGTGCTATGGAGAACGGTTAAGCAGGGACAGGGAATAAAGAGAGCCTGGGCAGGGGGTGAGGGGACCAAACTGGCCCCCAAAAGAGCGCCAAGGTCGCAGTCTCGGTGCATCTGCCTGCGTGTGGATGTTCGCCTGGTGGCTTGTCTGTGAGGAAGTTCTAAATGCCAGGCCGGTGGGACTCCGCCTTCTCCCCACGGCCCAGCCTGGGTTTCACAGATGAAAAAAGGGTGGTGTGAAGTGACCCGCCCGAGGTCACACACCTAGTAATCTGTCTGGTATTGGGCAGATCACTTATTCAAAGCCAAGAAAGGACATCTATGAAGCAAAAACGCCTAACATTTTCTGAGTGTTGACCAGTGAAAGCCATGTGCTAAGCACGTGATTACGTTTTTATGTCCTTTAAGGCAGATGTGCTCATCCCAGTTTGCAGATGAAGCGACTGAAGTCCAGGGAGACTACGTGACCTTCCCAAGGTCATACAGTTACAACCCCGGTGTGCTTGTGTCTGACTCCAGAGCCTGCCCTGTCACCACTGAAACTGCTAGTTTAAAAAGCCACGCAGTGCCCCCAGCGTAAGTGAAGACTCTGAGTGGGTACTGCAGTGGGCAGGAGTCGAGGCTCTGAATTCTCCTTCCTAGGGCTTGAATCCTGAGGGACCTTGAGCCCGCTTCGCGAGCTTTCTGTGCCGAGTCTGTGCTGGGCTCGGGGGTCGCGGGTAGAAACGGAAACCGCCCATAGTGTCGTTGTGAGCGTTCGCTGCGTTAGGCCGTGAAGCGTTGGCACAGTGCCGGACACACTTGGCTGTTATGTCACCATGACTTCCCGGTGCTGGCCCCTCTTCTGGTGGCAGAGCCAGCTGACCAGAGAGAGCAGTGCAGGCGAGCCCTTGCAGGCAGGGCGTGGTCTGGTGGGGTTTCCTCCAATGGGGGCCCTCCTGACACTGGCAGGACCTGGGGCTGCAACCCAGCCCCTGGACCACGGTTGACAGCACCTCCCCTTGCCTCTCCCGCTCAGCATCCCCAGCTCGAGGTGTGCCACTGTGAGGCAGAGATGCCCCTCTCCCCGAGCAGAGCCGCTGTCTGCAGCTGCCCTTGTCCAGTGCATCGCAGTATCTGGCACAGAGTGGGCAGGCGTTTGGGGGTCGCGGAATGCCAGCGCCGACAGGAAAGGGCTCACATAGCCTATGCCGGTGGCAAGGGACATGCGCAGCCCCGGGAATAGGGAGCCAGGCCTGTCAGCCCCCTCCTCTCTCAGCCCGGTTCCACCATCAGCCGACCACAGAGGTCAAGGGGGCATTTGCTGCCAGGTCCGAAGCATCACTCGAATCTTTCACGTTGGCCCCTGCCTGTGTGAGGTAGACCAAGTTATGGAGATAAACATGGTGAAGGCCTCGGTTTCAAGGAACGTGACGTGGTCCACGGATCCCTGCTCAGAAGTGTTCCCTTAGCGCGTCTACGTGCAGGCTCTGGCTCCTCTCCCAGGCAGGGGACAGTGGCCAGGACGGAGGACGCTCTTGTCCCTCTCAGGGTCATAGCCAGAAGCAATATGTTCTCCCCTCCAGGGAAATTAAAGAGTCAGGTGAAAAGGAGCCTGGTCTGGAGGAAAGACAGGTCAGGCTGTTATTTCTCAAGTTCGCTGTGTCCTGAAATAGCCCAGATCTGTGGCACCCAGCGCCTCTCTGCTCCTCCTAAACTAAGATGGCCCGAGGGCACCCCTGCCTTGGTGCCCCAGGCTGGTGAAGTCCTCACAGGGAGGTATTTTCTACGCATGAGGGGCCTTGGGCCGCTCTGCTGGGATGGCTCCACCACTGGGCAGCCCCCGAGCTGAGCTGCCAGCCTGTGGCTTGATCCCTACGCACACGTTCACAGCCAGAACAGAAACACTCCAGTGCCTGAGGTGCGAACTAGAAATGCTTTTGGACACTGCTCCGTGCAGGCCGGGTGGAGCCCAGTCTCCGCCTCGTAGCTGAGTGCTCTTCCTGACGCTCCCTGAACCTTCATGCCGCCTGGGCACTGCGTTTATTGCTGACTACAGCACTTAGCACACGCGATGGTAACTATTCGTCTGTGTGTCCATAATCCTCTCCTGCAGACTGTCGGCGCTTCTGGGGAGGATGCTCGAGGTCGTCACCTTTGCTTCCGCAGTGCCGCGGGCAGTGCCTGGCACGCAGGTGCTGGAGAGTGTTTGCGAAGTGGATGTGAGGGAGGGGAGGGAGGGCAGAGTGATACGCAGGCTTCCATGGTCCATGCCCAGGTGGGCCGTCTCCTGTGGCTGCTCCCGTGTGAAGAGAAGCCTGGTTAAGGCTGGCTGTGGTCCTCGCCCATGGGCGTGTCTCTTACTGGAGGGACAGCTCACAAGCTCCAGGGTTTGAAATTCTGAGCCCCGTGCATCTGCCTGGCAGCCCCTCACCCTTGGTCCAGCCCCTCCGGCCCGTGGTGCTTACAGCAGCATTTCTGCCCACCCACTGCCCCGCCGGAGCAGCAATCCCCTGCCTCCCCACCAAGGGGCTAAGAGCTGCCGCGGAGGGAGAGAGTACGGTCGCCCCCAGATTTGCATTGACACAGACACAAATGCCGTCTCCTTAACTAAAGGCACAGAAATACGGTTCCAAGATGTTGACCCAGGTGTTAAAACGCCGGAGATTAGAATCCTGGAGATGCAGCGAAAAGGTCACACACACACACATGCTGGCGCTCAGCCCGCTCCCTCCCACCAGCCTGCTGCCCAAGCTGGGTCCAGATGAGTGACAACCGCTTTTCAGGTCCCGGCCTGGAAGCCTCTGTGGTATGGTCACCTTGAGCTGTTCAGAGAACCAGAGGTCGTCAAAGGCGGGTCACAGGGAGAAGGGAGAATGCGGGAGGACCTGGGGCACATCCTGGCTTTTTAGACTCGGCCCTGTGTCGTGGAGCCAGAGGGTCATGACTGCCGGTTGGGGAAGCAGACGGGGAGCCACTGGGGCCCGCTGTGCCTGGCGCTGTGCGAGGCCTCCAGGCACCCATGACCGCCCCGTGGGCCCACCCTCTGCTCCCTGCCGCGCTGGTTCTCTGGAGAGTGCCAAGAACGTGCCTTGACTCTGGAACGGTGGAGCTGTAAGATGCCCTGTAGGTCATATATTCCAACCCCTCATTTTGCTGGTGGGAAAACTGGGGTTGAGAGGTCCAGGCAGTTTGCGCATGGTCACCCAGCAACGAGGGCAGAGCGAGGATAGAACCAGGCGCGTTGACTCGTGGTCCAGCGTCCGTCGGGAGCCCACAGGGATGATCAGCCTGTGTGCCTGGTTCACCCCTGACCAAGCCTCATGGATGAGGCTGCATCCCTGTTTCAGCAATGCAGGAACATTCAGTGAACACTGAATACTTTACATCGCTATCTCTTTGAATCTAGACAATTACCATATAAAACGGCGGCTGCTTTTCTCCTGTGGGTGAGAAAACTGTGACTCAGAGAGGTCAAGTAACTTGCCTGAAGTCACACAGCCACTAACTTCTAGAAACATAACTTGTATCCCCATCTGAGTTCAGAGCCAAAATATATCTAGCAAGGTTCTAGCATGCTTCCTATATGTTGGATATTTCTCCCGGCCCTTACATGTACTAACTTAATTAATCCTACCCAATTATGAGATAAATGGTGTTATTATATTATCCCCGTTTAAAGGCACAAAGTTACACAGCCAGTAAGGAGCAGAACCAGGATTTGAACCCAGACTCCGACTCAGGACACCGCAGTGCTAACACTGTGCTACATACACCAGGAAACGCTTGTTGGACGAAGGAATAGAAGTACGGAGCACGTGGTGGGCTGCGCTGTCAAAATTCCTCCCCTCCCAACCACAGCCTTGCCGCCTCTCCTCAAAACACAGACTGAAAACCACTCAGCTGTCCTGACACTGGCTGGGATCTCTCAGTATCGTCCCTTCCTCTCCTCCTGCCAGTGGCGCCCCGCTCCTGAATTACAGATGCCGCCTGTGACCCTGGGTTCGTAATGGCATCGCCTCCTTTGTGTTCAGCTCGGACAAATTAGGGCTGCCTGGAGGCGCTCTTGGGCTTCAAGGCAACAAATAGTTGGAGACGGAAATGTCTGCAGAGTGAGTTTTTCAACAGCCTTGAAAAGAGAATGCCGTGGCTGTTGCAGTAACTTTAATTTTTTTTTTTTTTAATCGTTGCTTACCCAGAAGCACGGCCCTGCTGTCATCGCTAGCGTAATGCCTTATATTTAGGCATTCCCATTATCTCCCCAGGAGCTTAGAGTCCTGGTTGATCCTGTTGATCTTCCTAACAGCTCTGGGAGAGGTGAGGAGAGGATGCTCTTTCAGCTCTTATGCAAAAGGAAAAGTCAACTCCGAAAATAAGCGGTAACTTCTCCTGTACCAGGCCTCGGAGAAGTCGGGGTTGATGGTGTGGCAGAGGGCAAACATCACTGGCAACCACGGGGAGACTCATGCTCTGAACCTTTCCTCTGCCGTTGACTAGCTATGTTACCTTGGGCGAGTCGCTCACCCTCTCTGGGCCTCAGGAAAGTGAGAAGTTAAGACTAAGATGATTTCTGAATTAAGATGCGCAGATGAGAGTCATTAGAGCATTTTATTCAGAAACCAGGGCTTGCATTCTCTGTGCCATGTCCTACCTGTGGCCTTGGACAGTGTTCTGCACCTCACTCCTCAAGGTCCAAGTTCAAACCAGGGAAACAGAGGGAATTTAATGCAGGCAGGTGGTAATCAGATGATGAAGAGTGGAGAGGCCAGCAGAGCTGAGCAGGAAGCCAGCAAGCACTCCAAGGGGGGGCTGCATCTCAGGAATCCCCCCACTTGGCATCTCTCGGCAGAAGGGGCTCTGTGGTGGCCGTCTGGTGGGAAACCACATGCAGCAGAGAAGGAAAAGAGAAATACCTGGCTTCTCTCATCCTCCCCACTCCCGTCTTCTGCCAGTGCCTCCCATGGGCTGAATCCAACTGGAAGCCACTCGGTACGGAAGCCGGGAAAGGTGGCCTGTGAGCGAAGGGCAAGGCCTGAGTGTGAGGCCAGGAGCAGCGGGCCGGCCTGCTCTCTCAGATGGAGTTTCCTCGCCTGTCACATGGGAATGATAACATGGCCTGTCCCATGGTGTGGTTGGGAGGGTCCTGAGATAATACACGTAACGTCCCGGATGCTGTGATCAGCCAATGGACGAGAACTGTTCCCTTTGTCACTGACTAGGGTGTGTGCTTGTGCGCGCACATGCACGTGTGCGTGTGTGTGTGTGTTGTTGTTGTTGTTGTTGCACTTCCCTTGGGTAGCCACTGTGTTCTCTCGCTGAGGAGAGAACCAAGTGAGAGGGGAAGACATTTTCAGTCACTCCACTATCGATGATACCTCTAAGTGACACATCCTGTGCGAGATCCGAGGAAGAGAGAGATGCAAACAGATTGGATCCAGGTACAGATTGTAGAGTAAAAGGTAGTTTTTTGCAGTCATATGATTTTTTTAAGTTATTTTCAAATTTAAATTAATATGCAGAATTGAGCGTTTTGTCCAAAGAGACCCCGACCAGAGTTCACGCTTCCCAGCTCACCTTCTAATCCTCTCTTCCTTCCTCTCCTTTAATCCACACAGCCTTTAAGTTCTCTGCCTTATCTTGATGCTGGCTTAATGAGTTCTGAGCATCAGGGGTGATTTGGGCCTGAGCTGCTCTTTCATGTACAAGTCATTCTTTTTGCTTCCCGCAGATCCAGTTCCAGCCTGTCCGGTGTGCTCTGGGCCCCGGGTTCATCCCCAGGGGCCAGGAGAGGGATTGAGTCAAGGTAAAAGATGTGATCTGCCCCCCAAGAGAGGAGCCCCAAGGATGGAAACACCAGGGCAGCCTCACATGGTCAAAGAAGGGACGAGGCCTGTTGCTTGGGGTGGCACACACACACACACACACACAGCTGCTGGGTGCCGACAGGTGCAGAGTGGCCCAGGGCCTGGGGTAGCTCCCGCCCAGCCACCAGCCCTGAGCGGGGCCCATGCTGGGGGCTCCAGCTGCCCCTCCAGCTCACACCTGGGCTGGGGTGTTCAGCAACAAGAGACTGTTTCAGGAACAGGAGAGGGAAGAGGAAGAAGCACCCAGCACAGGGAGGTACATGCACGGCCAAGCAAGCTGGTCCTGGAATTATTTGCAGTCCATATGCCAATTTGCTTTGTCATTGCCTGGCTATTTTTAGAAGCCACTGGCGTATCTAGGAAACCAGAATCTGTTGACTGTGTTTCTTCGGAGTGGGGAGTGTGATTACTTCCCAGCGATGCTGACGGAATGTGTGAGGCCGGGCTGTGGGAGACGACCTGTCCTCCCGCGGGTCCGGACTCACGTGCAGACGTGCCCACGCAGCCGTGCAGCCCTGCCGTCCCACGGGGCTCGTTCCTGCCCTGCTGGTTGTGAGTCCAGGGTCCGGGTGACCTTTCCCAGATGGAGCATCGGCGGGGAGTGGAGGCCTCAATTTCGGCTACCAGCTGGAGGGGCCGGGTGGGGTTCTCCCCCCTCCCTCGTGCTCCCCTTGGCATCAGGTCGAGCATTTGTCCAGCGGCCCCGGGGCAAAGCTGTCCTTTGCTCCCTGTTCCCAAGGAGAAGTAGGAAGTAGAGGAGAAGGGATGATACAGCGGAGACCTGAGCTCCTGATTGGAGCCTTGGAATGGTCCCCATCTTCCTCCATCGGTTGGCTCCTTCAAGGTCAGTGTCGTTCATGCAGACACTGCCTAGAATGCAGAGAAAAGAGTGGCACTTGTTTCAAATCAACTCATGGTCCAAGAGGCCCTCTTGGGAGGGAGAGGGTGCCAGTGTCAGCTGGGTTGATCTTTTGGTAAGACTGTGGTCGAGGGACTCCTGGCAGGGGTTTGACTAGAAAACCTTTAAGTTGTGAGATCTTATATTTGTTAGTGTGTAAATGTGCCCAGTCAGCTTCAGGGACAGCGTCCAATCAGGATTAGGGTCACTTTGGTAAGGGACAAAGTGAGGCACTTAGAATAAAATTTAAACCCTTTACGCTGGTCTTACAGCCTTGTCTGATGAGACCCCCGCCTCCTCTCCTCACCCACTCATAGCACGGTCCCTGTCCTCAGGCGTTAGCCCTGTGGTCTTCTTTCTAGTCTTTGCATGTGTCAACCTCGTGCCTACCTCAGGACCTTTGCACTGGCTGTTGCTTTAGCTTCCCTTGTACCTTCACAGGACTTCCTCTTCTCATCATTTAAGTGTCAGGCAAATGTCACGTCCTCAGAGAGTCCTTCCCTGAGCACCAACCATATCTAAAGTTGCCACATCGCTAAGCCATGTGCCCATTACTCCTTTATTTCATTCATAGCACCTATCATTACCTGTATTTATCTCATTATTTATTCTTGTTTACTCTCTGTCTCCACCATCTAGACAATAAACATATTGAAGACAAGAGATATCTTGTTTACTGCTACATCCCCTGCGTCTAGATCAGTGTCTGGCATATAGTAGGTGCCCAAGAAGTTTTTGCCGAATGGATTAATGAATGAACTTGTGGCCAAATGGTTCCCTGAGCTCAGGCTCCGCAGCTCATCACTGGGTGCTCACAACTAAGTTATTGTCTCCCCACCATCCCAGGCCAGCTTCCCTCTCCGCCCCCTTCTCAGCTGCCTCTCCCCAACCATGCCGTCCACACACACAGCCCCTGAAAGTGCAGACATCAATGTCACATTAGGTGGCACACTCTGTATGCAGAGAAGTAATCTCATGGCTCCGATAATCCTGGTCCATCGTCTCTCGTGCTTCCCGGTTCGTCATTGGCTGCCTCCAGCCTGGATGCGTACTTTCTGTTAGTTCATGCTGGCCACAAGGAGAATTTAGTTTGTGGGTTTTTGTTTGTTTGTTTGTTCATTTTGTCTGGGTCCCATTCAGCCCCACAGTTTCATATTAAAACTACTCTTTCTACCACCACTCTTTGCTAATATCAATAATAGGTTCCTTCTGCTCTTCCTACAATTATTCTGTGCCCCGCAAGCACTTGGACTTACCAGAACCCCAACACTTATAATGTGTGCAGAGTGTCTGTGTGCCTGCTGCCCCACGTATTTATCCTGGTAATAGCCTTTGTTCTAGAGAATACTTTGTCTGATATAGTCACCCCAGTTCCGTTTTGGTCAGCTTTTGCTTGGTCAGTCTTTTTCCATCTTGTGTCTGTTAACCTACCCACGTCTTCATATTTAATGTGTATTTCTTATAGACAGTGTACGGTTAGGGTATTGATTGTTTAAATCAAATATAACAGTGTTTTTTAGTTTAAGCATTTAGACCATTTAAGTTTAATGGAATTATTAATATGGTTGAGTTTAAGTCTACTTTCTTGCTATTTATTTTCTAATTGTCCCATCTGTACTTTATAACTGTTTTCTCCTTTCTTCGCCTTGTTATGTATTAACTGAGCATTTTTATGATTTTATTTTGTCTTCATTGTGGCTTGTTATCCATATTTCTTTGTTTTATTTTTTAGTGATTAATTCGTGGTTTATAATATATTTTATTGTAAATATAAATATATCTTTTTATTTTAACATCAAAACCTATCTTAAAGTAATATACTACTTCATGTAGAGTGTAAAGAATTTTATAACAGTGTATTCTATTTTCTGACTTGTCCTTTGTGATACAGTTGTCATACATTTTACCTATACATTTTATAAATCTCAAAATATAGTGAAAACTTTTGGTTCTAGACAGTCAACATTGTATGAGATTTCAAAAATGAGTACAAATATATTTTAATTTACAAACCTATCTACTCTTCTTAGTGTTTTTCATTTCTCTCTGCAGATCCAAATTTCCAACTAGTATAATTTTATTTTATCCTAGAGAACTTTTTAAACATTTCTTCATAGGCAAGACCGCTGGCAATGAATTATCTCAGGCTTAATGTGAAAAAGTATTCTGCTTTCATTTTTTAAAAGATACTTTTGCTGGATACAGAATTCTAGATTGGCAGTTTTTCCTTTCAGTGCTTAAGGCTGTCATTGTCTTCTGGTCTGCATATGATGAGGTAACGAGTCATCTGCCACCTTGCCTTTGCTCCTCTGTATGTAATGTCCTTTTTCTACTGGCTGCTTTTAGGGTTTTCTATGATCACCAGTTGTCAGCAGTCTGGTTATGATGAGCTTTGGTGTAGGTTTTGTTGTCGTTTTTAATGTTTACTCTGCTGAAAGTTTAATGAGCCTTTTGGGGCAATCATTTATAGATTTCACCAAATTTCGAAAATTTTTGACCATGTCTTCAAATATTTTTTTTTTCTGTGCTCCCTCTCTTTTTGGGGAGGCTTCAATTACACATATGTTAGATCACTTGATATTGTCCTATAGGTCATTGATGTTAACTTTTTTCAGTCTTTTTTTCTCTCTGCTTTATTTTGGATATTTTCTATTGTTATATTTTCAAATTCACAGAACTTTTCTTTTGATGTGTCTGGTTGGCTGTTAATATTATATGTTTCATTTTGGTTGCTGTGTTTTTTTCATTTCTAGAAGTTTCATTTAGGTCATGTTTATTTCATTCATTTCTACCTCATCGTGTTTGTATTTTCTTCCACATTTTGGAACATATATAGTATATTTGTTACGGTAGTTTCAGTACTCTTGAATGCTAATTTCATCATCTCTGTCATTTGAGTCATTTCTATTGATTAATTTTTCTCCTTTTTATTGGTCATTTTCTCTGCTTTTTGGTGGCCTTGTTATTTTGTTTTTATTATTAGTAGATGCCAGACATTATGGATTTTACTTTGTTGGGTGCTATTTTTTTTTTTCTTAAAGAATATTGGACTTTATTCTGACATACAGTTATTTGGGATCAATCTGATTTTTTCAAGGCTAGTTTTTCAGCTTTCATAGGGTGAGTCTGGTGCTACCTTTTAGCTCCACTACTAAGGTTATACCTTTCTGGGGATTGTACCCGATGCATTGTGCATTTATTATAAGGTCCATTCACTCTGATTCATGGGAACACAAGCTCTTCACAGCCCAAACTAAGCTCTGGAAATCTGCCTGATTCTTTGTGGTAGTTCTTTCCCCAACCTCATGGAGTTTCATTTCTTGCACATATAAATCAGTATTTAGCCAAAGATTGGCTGGGACCCCTTTCATATATCCAGAGGTCTCTCTGATATCCTGCTCTGAACATTCTAGCTGCTTCTGTCTCCTTGAAGTCTGAGAGACTGGCCCCTGGGTCCCCTTCCTGTGCTTCAGCCTAGAAATTGGGCCAAGACAGTAAGGTGGGGAAATTGCAGAGCCCTCCCTTATGTAATTTCTTTCTCTTAGGGATCACAGTCCTATATTGCATCTTTCCAATGTCTGGAATCATTTGCTTCATATATTTTATATGATTTTTTAGTGTTTTAAGACAGGAGGGTAAATGCGGTCCCTGCCAGGGATATAAGCATACTTTCATTATGCTTATTTTAAAAATAAGGAAACTAAGGCACAGAGCAATTAAACAACTTGCCCAAGATAACATTTTCTTAAGTGGTGGAGTCCAGATTTGAGTCCGGGTCGTCAACAGCCTCCGTTAAATTATCAGCTCCTTGAGGTCAAGGACCTTGCCTTCTGTCCAACCTTGTTCACTACTGTATGCTAGGCGCCTAGTACAGCGTCTAGTACACAGCTGGTACTCAGTAAATGTTGTTGAATACGTGAATGAATAATTGATTGGCTTTTCCCAGGAAGGAGAGAGAAGGTACTCAGCCTTCCTTATAACAGGTTGTGTTAATATGATCCCACTGGTCCATGCTGATTATCAAGTCCCACGGTCTCTAAGTCCCACAAATACTTGCTCACCTTCCCCTGCACACACCCTGCACGGTCTCCTGTGTGGAAGCAGCAGCTGCTGCTTGCTAATACCAGATCTGCTGTCTGGCTCCCGCTTTGAAACGTATCATTTTAATCATGCACTTGCAAGCCAGGAAGCCAATTTGCATTACAAAAGTCAAATTCCTTTCCCCAGTGGCGGCCATGCAAAAGATTTGTCCTCTTTTTCACTTTGTCCAGAATGGAATTCCTGGGCAAGTAGGAGCCCATCTTGGGCTGAGTCATTCAAGAGAATAAAGGTCTTGAATGGTGTAGCACGCCGACCTCTAACCTCCCTGTTTCCTACATTTTTGGGCATGGCGGAGGAAAGGGAGTCAGAATTGTCTCTCAGTGGTCCCCTCTCATCAGAACTTTAAGTCAGTTTCCAATGATGGCAGAGCAATTGATTGAAAATTATATGCCCGTTTCCATATCTGTATAACTTTGCATATTTAGTTCATGCTCAAATAAACTCATTTGGATTCTCTCACTCCCTCTCTTTCCCTCCTGTTTTTGATGTATCAGAAAGGTGTGGCTCAGCCTGGAGAAATGACCAGTTCTTCTGGTCTTCGTTTCTGCAGAGAAAATGGGTCTTCTCTGGTCCTGGTTCAGCATCCCAGAATTCACTCCTTTGCTCCGCAACCTGAGCATTGTGGCCTGGGTGACATCTGGTCAGCCGAGGTCTGTGCCCAGCTGGGCCGTATGACGGAAGTCGAGAGAGTGGGGGACTGCTTATCAGACAGGTTGTCAGGTGCCCTGCAGGCGAGTGTCTCCCCGGGGACTGAACTGCTGTCACTAGGGTAATTGGATTCCTGCTCCCCAGTAGGACAGGCTTCAGTAACCTTTAGGATTAATAGCTCTGGTCGACCTCCGCTGCCTCCGCTGGCAGGCTGTCTTCCCCAGTCTTGATCAGAAAGCCCTAGGGGTCCACCGCCAGGCACTGGGCTTTGGGACAGGAGTGTGAGCTGGAGACTTCTTGATCTGAGCCTTGTCAGATTTCCCACAGATGCGGGCAGAGGCACCCACGGATGATGCTGTTTCTCACCTTCAAGGTGAGGCCCGTTCCATACCATGGACCTTCCCCAGGTGGGGCTAAAGGAACTCCTCATGTGATGGTGGTATGAAGTCAACAACCGTTCTAAAGGGGAATGTCCAGCTGTCAACCTCCTTTCCTTGGCTTTCTCCCACCAAGGAGGACAGAGGGGGTCTGGGAGTCTTACAGTGAAAGGCTATGGCTGTGGCTCGCGGGCCACTGCAAATTCATTTCTGCTGTGTGTGTTGTCCGGAACGTAGCACCCAAGGTCGAGAGACGGGGGCAGTGGCACAGTCCCAGATGGCGCTGAGCATCTGGGAGGACTCGTACTAGTGACGGCTAACGTCTATGAGTAGTTACCAAGAGGCAGGCACCTCACCTGTGCATTAATCCTTTAATCCTCACAGCAACCCGCAGAGAGATGCGGTGTTCTGATCCCATCTCATCAGCAGAGAGGGCAGCAGCTGACTGTCCCATCCTTCAGAGCAGGGACACCTGTTGCCAGAGCCACAGCTTCATTCACTCCTGTCTTTGGAGGTCTTGACAGTAGGACTTTTCCGATTCTTTCTGGATTTGGGCGAAGGGGCTGGCAGTGACCGTGGCGACACCGAGGTTCTGTCATCTTCCACAAAACTTGGCACAGGAAAGAATTAGCCCTCGTATATCTTCACGGGAATGGCAGTTACAACATGGAAGGCCCTTTTCCTTTTCTCATGACTGTTCACTCGTTGTAGCTCCTTTCTCACGTTGATTAATAATCCATCAGTGAGCAGGTACACATTACTGTGGGGCTCAGTGTTCCTTGGTCGATGCAGGAGACCATCGCTGTGCTGCGCGAACGGCAGCAGTGTCCCCGAACGCTAACCTTCACTCCTCACGGCTCGGGCACTCGGCCATGAGCAGCGTGTCATTAGGAGACTTTCCTGGAAAGCCTGATTGGCCGCTCATTTGTTTCCACTGCCACCTCCCCACCCCCCAGATGGCAATGGGTGTTGCCATGACAACATAATGGGAAGCAATCACACCTATTGTGGGGCAGGAATGTTGACTTGCATGAATAAGCATGTGGGGCTGGAGAGAAGATGAGACACACATAGCCTTCTCGTGCCCAGGAAGAAAGGACGTTAATTCAGAATCGAGGAGCCTGTGTTCTGCATTTTAAGTCCCCTCCCGACGCCTATGGAAGCGTTATTACTTGCCAGGTCACATTATTCTCCTCCTGACACGGTCTGACCGAAAAAGGCACAGTACTGAGGATTAAGACTCGTTTTGAATCAAAACTTCGCCTAGAGATAAGAAACTCCTTGTTGCTCTGGGTTTTTTATTTTGTTTTGTTTTAATTCCTTTCTCATCCTCCCTCCTTCCTCACCTTTTCTTCACACACAACCTTCAGAAAGCTGAGGGAGGCAGTGGGTGGCCTTTCCATATAACCTAGGAGAAGAGCCCTGATTTCTTTATTTTTGAGACATAAATTGTCGCATTCAGTCAAAGAAAAACTCAAGAGTAGCGAATCACTGCCAGATGGGAAAGTCTCTGGAACATGGAGGGAGCTGAAGTAGGGTGACGTCGGGGCCTGGGCAGGAGGCAGGAGCGAGCCGCCCCGGGAGGGGGTTCGAGCACTGGGCGCAGAGCAGGGAGACCGCCCTTCGAGCTTCGGTTCTGCTGAGCCCGTTAGCGTGGTGAGGAGTTCTAGACGCGGACTCCCGGGTTCACCTTGCGGCTCTGGCTCTTACGGCTCACGAGTGTGAACCGGGGCGGTCACCCCGTGCGTGTTCGCCTCAGTCTGGGCTGGAGGAGGACGAGGTGAGCTAACCCGGAGCACTCCGCAAGCAGCAGACGGTGTTTTTGCTGTGCAACTTGAGCAGGTTATTTTACCTTTCTGAGCCTTGATTTACTCACTAGTAAAATGGAAATTATATTCCCTCACGAGTAAATATCTGTGAGGATGAGATGAGACAGGGTGTGGGAGAGAGCCTAGCTGTGGCTCTTTAGGCATACAATAGGTGCTAAATAAATGTCTGTCAAATCTCGACCTGTTATTCTAAGGGGAGAAGGGAGTAGAGAGGATCTTAAAACGCTCAGCCACCCTTCCTTCTGTCCCATCGCATGCAAACATATACCGTCAGCATGCCTCTGACGGGAACTACAGGGTGCCGCGCTGTGCTGAGCGCTGTGGAGAGCCCCAAGGTGCAGGGGCAGAGTCCTTCCTCAGAGTGCTTTCAGGGAGCCGAGGGGGAGAGAGCAATGCAGGGAAGACGACAGTGGCTGTGTGTCCCACCGCAGAGCCCCCTGCCCCGTGAGCAGTGCTGGGTCCACCGGAGGTGCTCAGAACATACATGTTGCATGAGTGAATGTCAAGTAGAGGGACCGTGGACACTAAGACAGGCCGTGTGTGCTGGAGACATCCCAGAGGCAGAATCCAGTGAGCGCCCGCGTGGTCAGGAAGGTGGTAGGAAAACGGATGTGAGCAGGCTTTTAAAGAGTAGGCCCACACCAGCTTGTCCTCCTCAGGGCTCCAGGGTCTGCAGCTCCCCTCCCAGTCCCCCTGCCTGTCCTGACACCATCAGCTGCTGCTCGCCTCTGCCATGCCCTCCGCGTACGTGCACAAGGAGGAGTGCGAAGGACATGCATCAGTTATCTGTTGCCGTGTGACAAAGCGCCCCAACACTTAGCTACTTAGAACAACAGACGTTTATTACCTCACATGTTCCAAGGGTCAGGAATCCGGCGTGGCTTAGCTGGGTGCCTCTGGCTCGGGGACTCTTATGCGGTTACAGTTCAGAGGTCAGCCAGCACCACACTCATCTGAAGGGCTTTGCTCACGGGGTTGTCGGCCCATCTCAGTTCCTCACCGTGCGGCCTGCCTCTCGACGTGGCAGCTGGTTCGCCCCAGGGCAATTGACCTGGGAGCCCAAGATAGGCACCAGAGTCCTTTTATACTCTTGGAAGCGAGACCCTGTCACTTCTGCCGTATTCTGTTAGAAACAAGTCAGTCCAGCCTGCATGCGAAGGCAGAACACAAGGTGTGATGACCGGGAGGCAGGAGTCACGGGAGGTCATCCTAGAGGCTTCCTACCGTAGGACCCAGGAGAACCACCGTGCGTGGGACCGGGCCTCTTCCCTTTGTTACTTTGCACAGGCGTAAAGCACTTGTTGTCTTCTGGGTCTGAGGCCAACACACCGGTGACGAGTCTGTTCCTACGTGGAGAGCAGACCACTTCATCAGTCTTCATCGAGCACTCGTGCCCCACGAAACGTGGCAGATGCCATGATAGATGGCTGAACACCAGGCAGCAGGAGCCCAGGGGGGGCAGTGGGGAGCAGGGAGGGAGTGAGGTTCCATGGAGTGAACCGATCCTGAGAGAGGAGACGTTAGCCAGAGGTGGGGAGTGGGTGTTTCCGTCAGTGGGGAATTAGCAGGAAGGAAGACCTCATGCATGGGGGACAACAAAAGTCTCAGGGCTGTTGGGACCTGGGACAGCTAGAGAAGCGTGGAAAGCTTGTAACTGTGGCTGATTCTCTGGTTCCCTTTGGATCCATCTTGATGGCCTTGGTCAGACTGGATTGCAGAGTGGAAGCCCAGCCCACAGGTGGATCTGGAATAAGGCGGGAGCAGCACCCCCAGCCCTGACAGCTAGGACTGAGGGGACATCTCTGAGCCCAAGGTGGGGCAGAGAAACCAGGTGCCAAACAGCAGTGTCCTAAGAGAGAACCAGGCCGAGTCCAGGGCAGCTTTCAAAACTCAAGTCACTGGTTTGCTTTGATAAGACAGGAAAGAGTTACGATTGTTTGTTCTTTAAATAATACGGTGATATGCCAGGCGTCCTGAGCCACAGGTAAACGAGCAACTGCAAAATACTGAGGCTAACACTAAATCACATGAGGTCAGAGAGGACGAAGCTTCTCTTAGCGTGATCTGGACACGCGGTCCTTGAAGTGGGCCTCACAGCACGGGCGGGACGTTTGCTGAGCCGGGCTGCACCGTGTCACAGGCAGCGCCGGCAGCACAGATGCGGGGCTGTGTTCGTAATCACAGATGCTCGCCACAGAGGCTGAGGGGCAGAGTTGCTGATGTGGTGGGCTCTCCGTGCCCCGCATGCACCTCAGAGCAGGGCCTCCACTGTCGGCCTCCGCTGTCCCAGCCCGAAAGCTCTTTGTCTTCAGACTGAAGACTCTAGGAGAGGAAAATCAGCAGCCTCTCCATGTACCACGCCCTCCAGTGCGGGTCTCCCGTGGCTGCGCTGGGCTCACAGGCCCGAGAGCACAGCTCGGACGTGGGGAGAGCGTTGAAATGGGAGTCAGGACACCCGGTTCTCTGCCGGGCTAGCTGCGTGACTGCTGACAGCTCACGCCCCGTCCCAGCGTTGTGAGGGCCCCGTGCGCAAGACAAGGGGCTTTGAGTAGTGGCCCTCCACGCGGGCTGCTCACTGGAGTCGCTTACAGAGCCTTCTGGGGTCTGTGACACCAGGCCCCACCATGACAGGTTCTGCTGTAGTTTAAGGGCCTGGACGTGACTGTCCCTGTAAACCGACCTGGGATTCCGATGGCCTCTGGGGTTGGGAACCGTGGACTGTATGCTCGCCCGGGTTCTTGAAGCATTGTCGTTTTCCTGGGTGACGCCTGGGGGACTGCACACCACAGTCACCTGGGGACTGGTAAACACCCATCTTCCCTCCTGACGCAGAATCTCCAGGTCAGGGCGAGGCCCAGGAGTCTGCATTTAAGATCCCCCAGGTGTCTCGGACGCTGCGGGTTCACAGTCCAGAGTTGGAAAACTCCAGGTGCCCTTACCCAGCTAGAAAACCTGAGTGTGTCCATTCGGTCACTTGCTGGGGGTCCTTGTGAAAGGCACTGAACCCCTCAATTCTCACATTGAAGTAGGATTATGGCAATTCTCACAGGGTTGTGACATTCGACTGGGATGTTGGCACAAATGGTATCAGAGTTCTTCTCCCGTGTTCTGGGACACGTTTCTACACTGGTGTATCCTGCTCCTTGCCTCTCTGGGTACAGCACCCAGTGCCACGGGGTCCCAGATGCTTAATCAAAGGGTGTGGAAGGAGATAATGAAGACCTGGGCCTGTTCTGGAGTGTGCCTCAGAGATCCACTGAAAGAACAAGACCACGCAGTTTCTAAATCTGTCACTTGGGCTGGTTGAGCATGAAAGGCTCTGATGAGCTGGGACTGATTCATCCATTCTCGGCATTCTGGGCAGGCACATGGAAGAGGCCCCGAGAAGACCGTGGACTTCCGGCATGAATAACACAGCCTGCCTCCCCCTCCGTCGCCCACAGGGCTGCCCCCTCCGCGGGTGGCCCCGGACACACAGCCGCCAGCCTGGAGTGGCCAGGGCAGAAGGGCAGGCCCACGAGGGTGGGCTGAGTGTGTGTCCTGCCTCCCCACAGCCACGCCCCTGCCTCCTCTCCACTCCCCGAGTGGGGTCACCATGGTGACTTCCTGTCCCCCGTATGTCGGGACTCCATCAGAGCCAATGGGCTGCAGGTGCAGATGAGGGTCTCTAAGCAGGGACAGCCGTCAGGCAGCCTGCCGCCAGGCACAGCATCGATCTCGCCTGTGCCCGCAGAGGACGCGGCTGGGGGAGGAGGGAGCCCTTTCTATATTTAGCTCCGGTACTGGTACATCCCGGTGGAGGCTTCGGGAGAGGCTGACTTCCAGCCCAGCACGGGAGGTTCGACATCTCTCAGTTAGGCGCACTCTGCGTGGGGCTGTGTTTTGCCCATTGAGAGAGGGTTAAAACAAAATCGGTCCACAGCAGAGCAAAAGAGAAGATGACAACAAAACGAAGCAGACAGACAGCAACCAGGGAGACTGCCCCTCAGCAACCCCTCCGCCCACTCCCCCGCCCCCGTGCCATCCCACACCTCCTGGACAGCGGTGGCAGGTGGCGGAGCTGGCCAGGGCAGGTGTCGGAACAGGGGAGAGAACAGGGCTCTGCGTTGCTGAGCAGTCAGTTTGGTTCCTGTGGCTGCTGCCCCGGGCAGAGGCAGAGCCCGTGGGCGTCTGAGTGTTTGCCCCAGGGCCCTAGATGAGACCCTTCAGAGGGGCTTCGTGTTAGGGAGGGGGCACAGGAGGGACTTGGGTCTCTGGAAGACCAGGTTGATGGTCTGAGAGCCCGGAGGTGTGCTCTGAGCCTCCTGCTCCTTCCCCCCAAAGTCTTCCACAGACACGTGGAAGGGGTGCTGCACACGGGGGGAGCGCGAGGCCCCCGAGGTGTCCCGTGGCCCGACTTCACTGGGTAAGGCGTGTCTCTGGCCGCTGCTGCCCGGCTGGGGTCCACCCAGTGGCCTGTGCTGCGCTCCCTCAGCCCCAGGCATTGCAGGGGGAGAGAAGCCAGGGGGATGGAGGCTCTGGCTCCCGAGGACACGGGCCAGGCTTCGGGCGGTGAGCACGCTACAGTGTGTGCAGAGATCAGATCGTAATGTTGTGCGCCCGGAACTTTATACTCTCGTTAGTCAGTGTTACCTCAGTGTTAAAGAAAAGCTCAAGTGGTACTAAACGTCATGAAATAAATATTTAAGTGCCAGAAAGAGCAGGGGACTGAAGGATAGAAACAGAGATGGGGGACTGTGGCTAGGGGTAGGGGACCCCCCTAGCTGAGGCCTTGCAGCCCCTCCCCGGCCAATTCTTGTGGGGGTGTTATCTAGCCATGCCAAGTGAGGCCTATTGGTGTCAAGTTCATTGTCATTGTGGAAAGTTTGCTTGAATACAGCAGTAGACGCAAATGACGCCACTGCTGAATGAGTAAGTTAGAAGACAGATCAGAAATCAGCGGCTTCTCCCCTGGCGCTTTCTCTCTGATCCTGAGAGAAGCGCCCCCCAGAGGCCTGAACCACAGCCGACCCAGGGTGGCTGAGCGGGTGCCATCCCCAAGTGGGTTGGCATCTTGTAAGCTGGAACATTTGGAACATCTCCCCTCCCCCACTACACTCCTGCTGCCTGCCCCTCCCCCACCCACCGGCCCCCTGCTGAGCCTATTCTGCCCTGGCTCTCACTTGCTGGCAGTAAGTAGGCACCAAGGAAGACTATGGAAAACAGCCAGGTGCTGGAACTGGCGCTTCCCCCCGGGCCGATGGTCACCAGGCTCTCAGGGACAGTGAGTCAGGCCGAGCGTATGGCACAGACTGGTGCCCAAGAGAAAGGGTCCCTCCTCCGCCCCTGGGCAGCCCAGCTCTACCCTAAAGCACGTCGGGGGGAAGACTTCCTTCTGCCTTCGGGGTCTGTTTCTGAGCTCTTGCAGCCTACACTTAGCTACGTGTATGAAAGTTTACATATATGTATATTATGGATCCATATGTCTCTCTATATATACATATGTATCTTTAAAAATATTTATTGAGCATCTACTATGAGCAAAGCACTATGCTCTTTTCTAGAGTGGGTTGAAAACAGTCGGGAGAATAGAAGGTAATCGTCGTATGATCTGCCGAGCGCTAGTATATTCCCAGCATTGTATTAGGTGCTTGACACCAGTGCGTTTAATTCATGCCTCACAACACCCTTGAGATGTTAACCCCTTTTGCAGATGAGAAAATTACGGATCAGGGACCTTAAACTTGGCCAGGGGCAAACACTGGAAAGTGGCTGGCAAACTTCAGACTTGAATCCTAAGGCTCTCCTGGCCCCAGGATTCTAGGCCACTGCCACGGATAACACAGCAGCTTTCACACACGCGTGCAGGGAGCGAGCACAGACGGGCACACCCACAAACACTGTGACTGCAAAGCAGTGTGGAGTGGGGCGGGAGCACAGTCACCTTGTCCCTAATAGCAGGGCCATGCTAGGTCCAGGGTCCTGCCCAGGAGCTGTGAGCGTGGTGTTAGGGGCCTGTCTTAGCCACACCTCATCTCCCAGCCACACACCTTTCCCCACCAGATTGCTCCAGGGCTTGGCAGTTGCTACTGGGAACAGGTGTTTTATGAAGCTGCCAGACCCTTGTCTGCTCTTTCCTCCACCCCTTTAATGCCTGCACCCTACATTCTCTGAACTCCAAGTACAAGATGCCCACCTCTTAGATACCCAGAGACCTGGGACCGCTCCAGGACTGGCCTCCCCCTCACTGCTCCTTGTGCCCTGTGCCTGTCTCGGGCCCACTGGCGAGGCGCCGGGAGCGGGCGTCCACCACTTCCCATTCATCTGCCACGTCCGGTATCTTAGGCTCCCAAGTGAGGTGGTAGGGATGGGGTGCTCTGGGACATTCTGGATCCTCCAGCGTCTTAGTGCTTTACAAACTTCAGCTCTGTCCTCAGCTTCCGTGGGGCTCCACCAGCATCCAGCTGACTTCTGAGTCCCCTTCCAGCACTGATACTCCAGGATCCTCATAGGGCACAGGCATCCCCCCTCCCCCGAACCTTGGGGTAAGGGCCACGGTGTGAGGTGCCTGGATGCACAGCCTGGTTCTCCAGCCTCCAGCCAGGGTGAGGTCAGGCTGGGGCTTTGGGGCCCCAGGCAAGAGGTTTGGCCTAGGAAGAGAAAGCGTTCTTCCTAACCCCTTCCCCAGAACTACTGAGAATGAGCCTCTGTGTTCGGTGCTCTGTTTCAGTATTTATTGTTCTGACCTTTTTTTTTTTTTTTTTTTGAGATCTTCGTCTCTACTTCATCAGATATGTCTCGTGTCCCCAGTGCCTAGCTAGGGGCCTGCACTGCGCAGCAAGCGAGCTATGAATATTCGTTGAAGAAAGAGATGACAGTTTCGAATTGGCCCTGAGAATTGCAGTCTGAGTCTTGGGCTCAGGCTGGAAGGCATCTATGCTAATGGGTGTTGATCTTGCCTCTCCAGCTGGAAAGTAACTCTTTAGAGGGTCACTGGACTTAATTCTTCTGTATCTCAAACAGAATCTCACCCATTCTGGGCACAAAGACCTGCTCGATCGAAACTTGTTAAAATCAATACCACCCTTTGGACTCCAGGGGCCACTGCTTAGATTCTTTAGGACGAGTCACTATTTAGCTTTAATTACCTGATTTTATATGAGCTCTGGGAACAAGTGCTAACAATAAATCCCTTATACGGAATGCTTAATATGTGACATCACTGTGATAAATGCCTTGCTTCTCTCATCTCACTTAATCCCAATGACAATCCTTCTGTATTCATTTATTCATCCATTCGGCCAATATTTTTGGAGCATTCACTGTTTGTCAGGCACCGGGCATACAGGGGTGGACCAGATAAACACCATTTGGTTTTCCCCGTTTTACAGACGAGGAAATAGACTCAGGGATTCTTAGTAACTCGCCTGTGATCACAAAGCTCCTAAGTGGCAAAACTGCATCTAAATCATCTTTCTTCTTCACTGGGAAACGGTGCCTGTCTGCAAACTGAAGGTCGCAGCTGGTTTTCAGGGTGGACATTGCTGGGTGTGGTGGGGATGAAGGAAGCGGGAGGTGCTCCTGCACCCTCCTTCAGATACAGCATCAAGAGGGCTTCACAGGGAATAAAGAGGTTCTCCTTCCTGCCAGAGATGACACAGGAAGTGGAAGAATGTACAGGGGAGGGAAGAGAGGCTTGAGTGGGAGTCTCTGGGGAGAGACTCAGAGGAGGCATGGTGAGGTGACGAGCAGCACTGCCGGGACCCTGATTGTCCCCTGCTCTGGGCCGCATCGAACAGGGTCTCGGGAGGCACTGCATGATGTGGTGGACCTTCAGGGCCCCCGAGGACCTGTGCGGGAGTCTCAGACCGCCGCTTTTGCGCGCTCCTGCCTCCTCCCTGTCACCAGTAGACATCCACCCCTAAACGCCCACTCTCAGGGACACCATGAGAACAGGTGGCTCTCACAGGGGCATCCAGCCCTGTCCCCTTTGCCACCACCTCACACTCACACACCCATGTGCTCACACACATTCTAAGGGGAAATCAAAAACAATCTTCCCAGTCCGCCTCACCCTCCCGGGTCCACACAGCTCATGGAACTCGGTCTCCTGCTAAGAGGGCCCGGTGCGCGGCTGGCTCAGGAAGCAGGAAGCTGCAGGAATGGGGATGGGTGTGTGGCTGGTGTGGCGCTCAGCAGGCCTTTCTGCAGACACATCGCTCCTGTCACCCGGAGCCAGCGGCAGAGGCCAAGAGCCACTTTGTCCTGCTCACGCCAGTCCCAGCCCGGAGCCAAGAAGCAGGTCCTAAAGGCCTTTTCAGATGGTCATCAGGCAGAAGGGAGGAGAACAAAGCGGGAAGGGGATGCAGGGAGCTTCCTGTGGGCCAGACCCGGGCCCTTCTGGGCGTGGTCGAGTTATGAGACCCGCCTGAGGTGTCAGTGAGGGCCCCTCTTCTACTCAGGGGGCATTGGGGCTGCGTGGAGTGGCTGTCGGAACAGCGATGGGCCAGGAGCTGACCCAGAAGCAGGGAAGAGACTGAGCCGAGGTTGGATGGTGACCTCTGTGGGGCGCATCAAAGGCTAGAAACCCTTTGGGATAAAAACGGAGCCCCGAACCCCGTATGCTGGGGGGATGGAGGGAGGGAGAAGTGTGCGCTCCCACCGCAGCTCCTAGGAGGAAGGGACAGGATTGTGACAGCCCTTCCGGCACTATGGGGACAGCCAGGATCGCGGATCACAGTGAAAGGAAGAGCTGAGATGGTGCTAAGTCCTTGGCAGATCCTGGTCCTTAATTCGAGGAGCCAAAGCATTGTCGCATTGGGCTAGCTGCTGGTCCCCAAAGGCAGAGGCCGCTGTGGTCACTCGTGTGGCGAGTGTCTCCTGGGAGGCCCAGAGTACGTCTGCTACCCCGACGCCCGCCCCCTGCCCTTCTGCTCACTGTGGCTTCCATTCAGAGCTGCTCTCCCTGGGAAGCTGTCCCCAACCCCACTGCGCGGTCTCTGCTGTTTCCCCGTCTGTCCCCTTTCTTCCTTCCCCTGGGCCCTGGAGCTTGTGGAGGGCAAGGCCTGAGCTTTGGTGACAGGTGCAGCCCTACACTAAGCCACTGAGTGAAAAGCACAGAGTTACTGGCCACAGTGCCACTCCACATGGATTCATTTCTTCATCCTCACTCCCCTTTGTGGAGTGCTGTGTGGCCCTATTCGGCAGGTGAGGAAACTGAGGCAGAGGGGTAAAGAACGCCTAGGGCCTCAGGTAAAGTGCGGGGTGGGACACAAACCCAGGCAGGCCGGTTCCTGGGCCCATCTCTGGAGGACGCCCACAGGCCGATGGGCCGGGGAGGGAGAGAGGCTGTTTCATGGCAGGAGGGCTGTGTTCAGAGATGCGAGACTAAGGCCCCAGAGTAGTCGGCAGTCTAAGGCACATTTGGGAACAAACAGTATTTTGTCTGTTACCACTGACCTGTATTTATCCATCCTTCGGATTCTTTATGGACATAAAACACTGCATACGTTTCTCTGTCTTGAGCCCTGGTTCTGGGACCAGAACCCAATCCCTTTCACTTCTGCCCTTCCCCTCTACATAGACACATAAACCATAAGCCTGCACCCACACCCAGCCCCCCTCGCCCACGTCCATTTGACCTAGTCTCTTCCTGGACCCAGACACCTCCGCACGGCCCACCTGCTGCCACCCCGCCCCCCTCCCCTCCCCAGGGCTCACCTGTCAGGCCTACGAGCACGGCCCGTGTGATCCCACATGTGTGTGCACCCAGCCCCACAGTCCCCTCCCCTGCCCCCAGATGTCTGCTCGTGTTCACACGGGCATGTACAGAGCCCCCCTCACCCTCCCGCCCACCCATACACACACCCACCAGGCCTGTGTGCAAGCCCCCGGGGCCTCCGCCTCTACACGGAGAGTGAGCAGACGCCACGAAACCAGGGACGAAGCCCGAAGTGCCCTGCCAAGGACACAGGGTCAGTGGCTTTCTGGGGAGAGGCGCCTAAGGAGAGAGCAAACCAAGGAGGTGGGGACAACCTCCTTGACCCCCCCCCCCGGGCTGTGAGGACCCCTGTGGACAGGCAGCCAGACCCTGGGGCCAGGGCTTGGGGCAGTGAAGCTGTTGGATTGTCACAGCTGAGAAGGTGGCAACCCCAGGAAAGAACGTGAACACCAGATGCTGGGAAGACTGACTGAGGGAAGGCGGAGCTGCTGGGCGGGGCAGACGGGGAAGGACGCTGACTCTGGGGTGCGCGGGGCCCCCCACTCCTGGCCTGCCAGCATGCATGGCACTGGGGAAGTGATCACAGACAGGGCAGACCCAGCCCCCCTCGTAGACTCAGCCTGGCGGTGGCAGCCGTGCAGGTAGGTGGCAGTAACAGCGGCTGCCGAGCGCCCCCCGTGTGGCAGAACCCTCGTACTGTACCACTCACATGGCTGGCTGTTGGTGCCTCTAACCCCATAACGGCCTGTGAGGAGGGCGCTGAGAGGGCCCCACTTTACAGACGGTGAAGCCGAGGCCCAGAGAGGTTAAGGAACTCATCCAGGGTTTCACAGCTGAGAGGTGGAGGCGCCAGCATTTGAACCCAGGCGGTGTGAAAGCCCGGGCCAGCGTCTGGTGATGGCGCCAGCACAGGAAACAGCCGCCACCTCCCGTTTCGGCCTGATGCTCTGGAGTGTACAGGGCATTTTAAACCTCCTTTAGTGCATCCGAACCCATCAGCAGGCTCCGAGGTGGCTCTCATTATCTCCATTTTGCAGAGGAGTGAAATAGAGATCAAAATCTTAAATGATGTGTTATTTGCTGCACAGCCAGCAGATGACAGAAGCAGAACTCCAGCCCTGCTCTGTCAGGCCCAGACGGCGCTGTGCTGCTTCCCTCAGAACCAGGTCCACTCCCCTCCTCATTCTGGGCCTCAGTTTCCTCACCTGTGCAGCAAGGAGGAGCCGTGCCTGCTCCCCGCTGATTTCTAGAGAACGTGTACCATGGCAGTCAATGACCAGCACTAAAACTAAAATATATAGTGTTATTAACCAGTGTTACCCCAATCAATTCAATTAAAAAAATAAATATAAAAAAATTTCCAAATACATAAAATAGAATAGTAGCTAAAGTGAGTTGAGACCTCAGTGAAGAGGCAGGAATAGGGCCCATCCGTGTCTCTGTCTGTCAGGTCAGAAGGGACGTGACCCTTGACCTCCAGGCCCGGCAGGGGCCCGACTCTGGAATCTGACGGACTGAGTTCCTGGGGAAGTCGCTCCACCTCTCTGAGCCAGTCGCCCCCGCCCCGGTGTCAGGGGTGGTACCCCTGCTCTTAGGGCTGTGGTGAGGAGGAATGACAGGGCTGTAACGAGCATCTGCCCGCAGTAAGCCCTCGCGTCTCGGTAGTCACTTAAAATTATCCTCTTATTTTTATCTTAGTCCTGGAAGTGCTCATGCCTGAGGGGATGGCAGAACAGCTTCCTGAACTTCCTCCTCCTGGCACTGGACCAAGCTTTCTTCGAAGAAATGCTTTTCCACGCTTGCCGTGGCCCCGGATGGGGGACTAGTCATATGCTTACCCCTAGGAGTTTGCAGGGGGTGTGGACTCACCGGAGGAGCCTCACCCCAGCCGCCCTGCTGGGGGGCTGGCAGCTTTCCTTCCCAAGCTTCCCGCCCACCCACGGGGCCAGGCCTGCTCCCTGTTCCCCCTCACCTCCCCACACCCCCCAGGAAGGGCCAGCGGAAGCATCCCGAGCATATGGAGAAGGGGCTACTGGGCAGCCCCCTGACTCATCGTGCTGCTGAATAATCCAGGAAGGTGATGATTTAGGGAACATGCCAATTTGATATCAGGGCCCGATCACTGGAACGCAGCTCCCCAGGGAAGAGAAAATGAAAAATATGACTAAACTGTCCTCCCACACGGGCTGTCATTAAAACAGGGCTCGGTATGTCACAGATATTTTTGCTCCGTCTCCAAATAATTTGTTCTTCCAACTTTAAAAAATTTTTTTAAATTTAATTTTTATTACCCCTTCCTCCACCTCCCCATTCGGTGTGCACCTTGCTCCGTGAGGCCAAGCGAAGGCAGAAGGTGTGTCCTCCTCGCCCAGGGCAAGACAGGTGCCCCAGGCAGCCAGGCGGGTCCCACTGTGATGGAATCTCCCTCCTCCCTGCCCCTCCTCTCTCCTCCCTGTTCCCCCAACTCCTCCTCCCTCCCTCGCCTCTCCCTCCTCCTCCTCCTCCTGCTCTGACCCAGGTTCCTGCCCTTTGGGCAGCTGGAGCCCAACGTGAGCTGAGGTCTCCGAGCCCCGTGGCCTGTGCAGCCCCCATGGCTCTGTGCTGCTGTGAGGAAGAGGAAATGGGGGTTCACTGCTTAAGAGAAAGCGCTCCTCAGAAAGGCCGGACCCTGGGACAGCCAGGGACGGCGTCTCCCTCCCCTCCCCACGCGCTGGGACCTTCTCACTAGGTGGTTCCTGGCCTGGTGACCCTGGGCCAGCCCGTTGCCAGGGCAGCCTCCCCACCCTGCACTAGGAGCGCCCCACGTTGTGTCACACAGCCCCGTACAGGTCATTTCTTCATCTCCCGGGGAGTGTCAGTCACTGCTTGCTGGAGGCCAGGTCTGGTGCTAAGATGGGGGATGATGCAGCCGTAAGTAAGACTGAGGTCCTGCTCTCGTGTTCCGGTGATGGGGGGAGGTGCAGGGCCTAAACATGTGAACAGATGAACACACAAACAACACGCTAATGACTTCAAGCAGCACGCTGTGGAGGAGCTGGAATGGCGTTGGCGGGGGGTGAGGGGCACAGCATGGGCCAGAGCGCTGAGGAAGGCCCAGGGCCAGGGCGGGGGCCCTGACCCTAAGGCCTTACTTTGTGAGCGGTTGGTCCCTGAGCTCCTGCTGTGCTTGCCCCCGCCTTGCATGGTTGGCCCTAGGTCAGGGCCACAGCCAGTAAATGACAGGACAGGCGCTGTCAAGGTCGGAGCAGGGGAGAGTCTGGGGTGGAGCGACCAGGAGGCGTGTGAGGGCATGGGGACCGAGTCGAGCCTCAGACACCCACTCCCACGGCCACGCCAGGCCTTTGCCTGGGTGTCTCCCCCTGGAGTGCCGCGCTCCACCCCCTTCACCCCACCTCGCCAGCTCTGGTTGGTTCTTCGGGCTCCAGCGCCCCTGCTTCAGGAAGCTGTTCCCTGTCCCCCGTGCCCAAGGCTGTGGGACCCTGCTCATCCCGCTCTGCTAAGATGCTCACACAGCTGTGGGTGGTCCTTTATATCTTATCCCCCCCACCCATCCCCCCACACACAGAGATACACACACGAAAGTTGACTAAATGAGGCAAGGATGACATCTGACCTAGCTTCTGTTCCCCAGAACATAACACGGTTCCTGGGGCCCAGCAGAGGCTCAGAGGGTGTGTGCGGAGTAAGTGAGGCACTGAGCGTATCGCCCCCAACGTGCGAGGGGCTCCCTAAGCACAGGTGCCAGAGCGTTGCACATTGACGGAGCACTTGCCGTGCACCAGGCACTGTTTTGGGCTCCGCAGGTAACCGCTGTCAACAAGACCCGCAACTCTCCCTGCCTTCAGGGAGCTCAGGACTAGCTGGGGACGTGCAAAACACGGCAAGGAAGAGAGTGACAAGTGGCAGGGCGATAAGTGTGATGGGAGACGACAAAGCAGAGAAGGGGGCCAGGGAGTGTCGGGAGCCAGTGTTTCACAGTCTAGTCAGGGATGGCCCCCCAGAAGGTGTTGGTGGGGATGCACCAAGGTGAGGGGAGCCACGAGGAACTTGCACAGTTGGACACTCTCCTGTGAAATGACCCTCCAGCCAGTCTGCCCTCTCCCTGCTGAAACATCAAATTCTCCTCTCTATTGGACCATTCTCCTGTTTGTTCAGACATCCTATTATTTCTTCCTTCTTAAAATACCCTGCACCCCCCACCCCACTTCCTCCTAACAAACCTGTCCCATTTCTTTGCTTCTCTTTGTGGCAAAACTCCTCAAAGGAACGTTCTGATTCATCTCCCATTCTCTTTCTTCTTACCTTTACTTCTTTAACTGGATAAACATGTATTGTGTTGCCCAGGCGCCTGGCACTTTACAGACACTAATTGAGTCCGTCCTCATGACAGCCCTGCGGGTGGCCTCTGGAAGGAAGCCAAGAAAGGTCAAATAACCTGCGTAAAGTCATCAGGTAGGAGAAGGCAGGACAGGGGTCTGAGCCGCGGCAGGCTGGCGTCCAGACTTGTGTGCCTCATCGGTCTGCTTTGTGTGACAGCCTCTCAGTGTCACACTCCCCGAAACCCACCCAGCAGGGAGTCACCTGTGCCACTTTCCTCAGACTGCCTGAGATCGCCGTGACCTCCGTGTTGCTAGGCACCGTGGCCGTGTCGGCCTCCGTTTCTAACATGTCATCAGCATTAGCACAGGTGGTCACTTCCTCCTCCTTGACACACTTTCTCCTCCACGCTCCTCGGAGAAGCTGATCCTTCTACCTCGCTTTCACACTCCCTGTCCGTCTCCTTGCCTGGCTTCTCTCCGCCCCAACCTGTGGATGCAGGAGAGCCCAGAACTGGGTCCTTCACCCCTCTTTCCGGCGGGACTCACTCCCGAGTCATCTCGTTTAGTCTCCTGCCTTTGAACACTCTGCCTGCTAAGCCTCCCGTATGTATAATTCCAAACTGCAGCCTTCCCTGCCTGTGCATCTGAGTTCTCGGCATCGCCACTTGGTACGTAATAGACATCTCAGGTTCACGTCCAAACTGAACGGAGTTTCCTCCCCCACCCTGCCTGGCCCGAGCCTGCCCCACCCACGCTCTGGTCCCTCAGGTGCTCGAGCCAGAGCCTTCGGTCCTCCGTGCCTCCCTGTGTGTGTCACTCCCGCGTTCCATCTGTCAGGAAATCTTGCCGACTCCTCCTTCAGAGCACACAGAACCACCGCTTCCCTCCGTCTCCGCTCCGGCACTGCAGGGACAGGCCATCACCTCTGGCTTCCTGTGACGTCCTCCCGACTGCACCCCACTCATGGCAGCCAGTGTGACCTTATTCATTCAGACTTAAGTCAGAGCGTGTTTTCCTCCCGCTGAAAAGCCTCTGACGGCTCCCCGTGTGATCCGGAGGCAAAGCCGGTCTTTACAGTGTCCTCCAAGGCCTTCCGCCCTCTGTCCCCCGCCGCCCTGAGTTCCCGCAGAGCCCAGCCGGTCCGTCAGCATTCCAGGAAGCTCCGGCCTTAAGACTTTGCCCCCCGCTGTTCCCAGTGCCTGAAATGCGCCCCCATACTCTCCTGGCCAGCCCCTCAGATGTCGCCCTGCCTCCCGAAGCCTCCGCTCCCCCCTCCTGTGTGTGTGTCCCCCCCATAGCACTGTCACCTTCTAAGTGTGAAGTGTGCTTATCGAAGGAGCCTGTCCTCACCGGGATGTCAGCTCCACGGAGCAGGAACCTTCCTTTGGTGCAGCGACAGTCTAAGCCCCTAGGGCAGAACCTGGCAACACTGGTCCTTTGTAAACACCTGAGCGAGCCCTGGGTGCCAGGGTCCCCTGGCATCCCCCCTCCCTGCTCAAGCGTGGTCAGGATCCATCAGTCCATCCATGGGGCAGGGTCCATCAGTCCATCCAATGTGACCAGGCTGCGTCGTCTGGCCCCCACTCTCTGGGCAAACCTCTGTTCAGGTATGAGGTCACATCTCGGCCTGACCCACGGAGAGCGGCAAGGTACTGAGCACAGCGCGATAACCCCCAGCCCAGCGCCCGTGCACGCCACCTCCATTTCCCCAGAAAGGTCATTGCGTGGAGACACACAGCCCGCTCTGGCGGGCGATAAACTGACCTCCGCACGCCGCCCACTTCTCTCGCAGACAGAACCAGAGAAAAGCCCTCTGTCAGCAAAGCTGCCGCCTGCGAGTGACAGGGAAACGAGTCAGGATGGGACTTGAAGAAGCCGTTGCAAAGGGCTTCTGTCCCTGCGCTCTGCAGCCCCAGAGTTTTTCGACTCTGCCCCTTTCCTCCTTTCTAAATGCGTTTGCACTTTCTGTTGCTGCTGCTTCATTGTCCCACTCTCGCAGCCCCCACAGAGCTCTCCGTCTCTCCGCTCTTGAGTTGCTCTGTCTCGGGGTCTCTGTCTCGGGGTCTGTGTTGTTCTCTGTGTGTCCATTGCCTGCCTCTCTCTAATCTTTGCCCTTCACCATTCCACTTCTTCCTTTTTTAGTCTCTCTTTCCGGTTTCCTCTCCCTTCTAATGCTCCCCCTTCTCTGCTGGAATTACCACCCCCCCACACACACACACTCTGGCTTCTTCTGTTGGCCTCTGGACATTGGGGGCCAGTGCTCTACCTCCCCTCACCAGGCATTCCCCGGAAAGTGCCGCCTCTCTTCCCACTCTGCCCAACTGGGGTGTCCATCCATAACCCTGGCCTCTGGTCTGAGCAGAGCCCGCAGCGAGTCCCTGTCCTCGCAGCTCCTCTGCCCTCCTGCAGCTGACGCTCTGGCCCTCCCGCCCAGGGTGACCCTTCCCAGCCCCACTGCGTCGGCTGGTCTGGTGGCCCACGGCCCTTGCCAGGCCCTGGGACTCCTCCCCTTTCCCCAGAGCCGAGCCTGCAGTTGAACCCAAGGCATGGGTTGTCCTTCAAGACTTCATGCTAATGTTCAGAGTCTCTTGTGTCAGTGGGTTTCCTAGGCCGTCCCCTCCAGACACCAAAGCCCCCCATGTGGCTGCTTCCCACTGAGCATGACCCTCCTGGACACTCCAGGATGCCTCCTTGTCCTGTTCGAGTCCCGCCCATCCTTCCCTTTTACAGCCAGCTGTCGGACAACTTTATAAAAGGTGTGAAGCTCCAGCCTCTGGGTGGTTTGCTTCCATTCTGCCAATTTTATGTCTGGCGCACTCGCTGGCTCTTCCTTTTTCCAACCAGCAACTGTGCACCCCTGCTCTTCCGCCAGAGAGGAATCACGGGCCGCCCGAGGGGTCCTTTCTTCCGTGGGTCTGTGTCAATTTGGAAATATTGTCGAGTATCCAAAGGCCGAAGAACAGACCCGGCTGGGCCCTCACGTGAACTTGGGAAGAGTCTGGTTTTCTGTCTGCTCTCCCAGGCCCTGCTTCTTCCTTCCCTAGTGTGACCACTGACCACTGCGAAACTGTTCTCTGCTTCTGTCACGCTCCCCGTCTGTGTCTGGAGACGTTCTTCCGTCCCTCCTCACCCCCACCTGCCAGAGGGATATTTCCTCACAAGGTTGCTGGACACTAAAGGAGATTCCGTCCACGAAGGGGAGGGGTGCAGTGGAAAGCATAATAATGAGGGTTTCATAAGCGATGTCCCAGCCCCTTGGGACAGAGGGGCAGCTCTCTAGCTCTGGGGCAGAGTTTCTCATTGGCTTTTTACCTCTCAGACTTTTGAGACCACCCCCACCAAAACCTCCAATCTGACCCCCAGGCAAGTTCGAGCACAACCCTGCTTGCCTCTCTCTCCATTCGCCCCTTCATTCCCGGGTTCTCAGGGGCACCCAGCTTATCTCAGAAGACGGCAGTGCCTGAGGCAGGAAACAGGCCTCTCCTACACCCTGCAGGAATTTCCTCATGGCATGGGGCGGGGGAGGGCAGACAGTGTTTACATCTCTGTTGAATGCTGGCTGTGCCGGGCAGCTCACTACCTTTAGGCAGTGGCTTCGAGGTCAAGAATATGCATCTTGGGCATCACGCTGAGCCACCTTCTTCCGATTGTGTCACCCCAGGTACCTTTTCTTAACCCCTGCAAGTCTCAGTTTTCACCTTTTTTTCAAACAACAATGAAAAGAAAACCTTTATCAGGGTGTTGTGAAAAGTCAGGGAGATAATGCAGGGAGAAGTGCTCATCACAGTGCCCGGTGCTTTGTAAGTGCTCAGTAAGTGTAGCTATTTCATGATTATCTCGGAAGGCGGCCTTTGCATGGTTCCGAACTAAAACTGGCCTCCCAATAAACTGAAGAGGGCCTGGTTCTACCGTTCTGGGGCGACACAAAAGGTGCCTAATCCCTCTCGCAAACGACAACCCTTCACATGGTTGAAGACAGCTTTCATGTCCCTTCTAAATCTTCCCTTCTCCAGTTGAAGTATCCCTAGTTTCGTCACCTATTCTTCATATTTTTCATGGTTTCCAGGCCCTTTGCCAATCTAGGTCACTGTCCTTTGTCCACACTTGTCAATGCCTTTCCAAAAATACAGCCTAGTGAAGTGGAGGTTTGACTATGAATTTGGTCTGACTTGTCCACAGCACAAAAGGGACTTGCCCTTGATCTGGGTACTGTAAATAGTCAAAGCCTTCATTAGCGCGTGCTGGTGCATCTGTTTGTTGATTGGTTGACTTGGCAACCCGTGACCAAGTAAAAACTCCTGGTTTTCACGTGGATCCCGTCAGCCCAATCTCATCATACTTGCCAGATGAATTTCCTGAAAAATGCAGGATGGATGTTGCGTCTGTTCAATTGCGTTGTATTTATTTTGGCCCCTACTGTACTTTGAAGATCCGTTTTCAATATCATTACTGGAATGTATCATATATTCCCACATTTAGAAATCAAGAAATATAACAGGGTAAACTGTGAAAAGTTTACCCTGCCGCCACAGCCACCCAGCCTTCTCTCTCCTCACGTAGGTAGCTCTCGCATCTCTTATGCATCCTCCTGGAGTGTCTGCATGCGGGTACAAGCCAGTTCCAGCATTGGTTCTTACACTTTACCTGCTATTTACACAAACAGTAGTATATTTTACGTGCTGCTCTAAAGCTTGACTTTTTCACTTAATAATGTTGGAACTCCTTTTAAACCTTCAGTCTTTCTTCTTGATGCAGGACGGGGCAAAACTCTCTGAGTCGGGGGCGTGGTGGGGGAGACCAGTCCCCTCACCAAGAGAAGAAGAGGGTCCTTTGGTGGAGAGCGTAGAAAGAATTCAACACACGCGCCAAAGTTAAGAGTCAAAAGGAAAGTTTATTAGAAAAGGGGTAACAGTCCGCAGACAGAGGGTGGTCTCCTCTCAGAGGCAGAGAGAGGGACAGTGACAAAAGAGAGACAAGACAGTGAGAGGACCCCGAGTGTCCCGGGAATTCAGTTTATATATCACTCTTTAGTTCCAGTAAGTTATATTTAAAAGACTTTGTTAACCCATTTCCTTTGATATGGACATAGAGTGGGGAAGGAGAAGGGGAAGGAGGATAGTATGTGGCAGGAAAAGGTAAGAATATGTAGAGTGAGAGGCCTGCTGGCAGTTCCCAGCGTTTAATCCATGGGTTCCCCATGGTGTTAGCCATAGGGAATGACTCTCCGTTCCTGTTTCCTCTTCACAGGTGTAGGGAACGGGTTGTTCCTAATCCCAGCAGAAACCTGCAGGTGTCCTCCTGGCCTGGCTGCAGGGCCAATCAGCATACCCAGCTTACCGCAGTCTCTGATTGTGGCTTGATTAACATTGTAATTCTCTTGCCTCCTCCTTACTTACGTTAATCTGACATAGTTTCATATCTCTCAGACTTGTGACATTTGTGTATAAAGTAAGCATGTCGGCAATGTCTTTATCCAAGTTGAAAAGTGTAGAGCCCAGAGGCCTGTCCCCATGGCCGTGCCCCAGGCCGATGGCCATCCATGAATCAACACTGCTGGGCTCAGTGTTCTGCCAGTGACTGGTACAACTAGCAATGCTGATTCCCAGCCTGTTTTTCTCCTTCGACTCAAGGACCATGCACCAGTGTGTCACAGACCTCACTAAAGACCTAGGTGCGTAGAAGCTTCCTGATTTATTTAGAACAGTGGTTCTCAATCTCAACTAGGGAAGGTTCGTCCCCTAGGGGACATTTGGCAATGTCTGGAGATATTCTTGGGTGTCACGACCCAGAGTTTGTGTTGGGGGGAGGGATTCCTGCTGGCATCTCGTGGGCAGGGGCCAGGGCACAGCTAGCTTTCCTGCAGGGCACAGGGCAGCCCTCTTGCTCCCAGCCACACATACAGCAAAGAACCATCAGGTCTAGTGTCGGGAGTGCCGTGGCTGAGAAACCAAAATAGAAAAATTCTGAGTGTGTATTCGGTGTTACCTGGTCTTAATAAATACTGTTGGTTCTTAATAATTTCCACTTTTCAAAGGTTCCATTAACATACAATTCTTTTCTGCAAGAGAGAATCTTCTGATTGAGTGAAAATCATCTTGACCCTCCAGTCTCATGCAGAGAGTCCCCAGACTTTGGGGGCTGCTCATCCCATCTTATGGGGATTCAGTTCCTCCAGGGGTGTCCTGCCCCATGGAGATACCTCAGTGTGAGAATTTTCTCTCTGGTGTTTTCTCTCCTATTTCCCAGGACCACTTGCATTCCTGGGGATGACTTCAGTTCTGGCTCCTCTCCCTCCAGTGCCCCCCCCCGCCCCCGTCCCCCGCCCCAGCCAGGAATGACACGGACTCTGTGGAAAGTTAGGGAGTCACACTAAAATGCCAGCAACAAGGGGCAGGCACAGGAGAGTAACTGTTTTTCTTTAAACATGCCCGTTTCCCACTTAGGGAGGTGTCAAGTGTCCTCAAATGAAGGCCTCAAAAACCTTAACAAATAGGAAAAAACGAACAAACAAACAAACACTCCCTACACCTCTTTAGAAGACTAAGGCGAAGAGAACTGAGCAGAAGCTCTGTAGAAAGAGCCGTTGGTGTCCTCAGAGCCCAGGGCCCCCAGGAGACCGTGACGACCAGGACTCCCAGCCAGGAGCAGTCCACGTCTGTATTCACTGAGACCCCGCTGTATTCAAAATGCGCTGGGCCCGGTCCGTTCAGGGGTAAATACAGCCTGGACCCAGCTCTCGGGGAGTTTACAAGGAGCAGCCTGTAGAGTGGAAAGCGTGAACTTGGGACAGATCTGCCTCCGAAGCCCCTGACAGTGCTGAGACCCTGTTAACTGGACACAACACCGAATGCCGCCCAGCGTCAGCCTCTCCGCTCTGAGAATGGCGATCGTGATTAGCTATCTCGTGGCTGTGGAAACGCAATGCGAATAAGCTTCTGGAATGCTTCTGAAATACGCCTCGTAAGCAGTCGATACTGTACTTATTATTGAGTGCGCTAATATCCGAGTACAGATATTAGGCATGCAGAATCTGGCGAGCACTAAATAAAGGCACAAAGCACTGTGGACACGCAAAGAGTCGTGGAAGCATCTGGAAGTGTTTTGAAGAACCCTGCATTTGTGGTCATCGGAAGACCTGTGAATCCCTCTCTCAGCAGATGCAGAAACATGGTCACTTTGTTTCATTTCCCTGAACCTCTGTGTTTTTATCTATGAGTTAAAGGCAATAGGACCTACCTAAACAGTAGTAAATATTAAATAACTGTCTGTTGTGTCTGACCTCGCCGGGTGAAGTAAGAGCTGAGTGAAGCAGGAAGTCGGGAAGGCGTGGGGAGCTCCCCAGGAAGTTAAGGGCACAGCTTTGGGTGTCAGAGAGACCTCGGTCCAGTTAACTAACCTCCGTAAGCTTCCGTTTCTTTATCTGTAAAAAGTAACCTGCAAGGTGGACGCGAGTATATGCAGCAATGTCACTTACGTAGGAGAGCAGCTAGGGCTTGGTCTGGGGGCGGGAAGGTCGAGATGAGCTCATCGTGGAGAGCCTGCTGTGCCAGTTCTTGGGGCAACAGGAAACCATTACCTGCTTTTGAGAAAAGTGATAAGATCCAGACCGCTTTAGGCTAACTCTTGGCAACAGTGTGGCAGGTAGGCTGGTGAGGAGGGTGCCTAGAGGCTGGGAGACCAGTTGGCCCAGAAAACCGGCCTGAGTGTAGTTTTAACCATTTGTTCACTTTGGCCTCTGGAGCAAGCCACAGGCATTCAGCAAGGTCCCAAGCTGCGGACCGGGCTGGGCCGAGGTCCCGGGGGCAGAGCAGAGAGTTCCGGCGCCTCCCTCCTGGCCTCTCTTCCACCACCCGCACCAGCCTCCCTGTGACAGCTGCGGCTCCCACCCCCAGTCCCTGTTTGGAGCAGTGATTAATACAGGTTTAAAATAATCTTCGTCTTCTCCCTTTGTCCGCCCCCAACACAGCCACCACTCTCCGCCCAGCCCCCCACCCTCGCCCAGCCACACCTCGGAAACCAGCCTGGGGGCCCTTCTCCACTCTGTCCCCGCACACCTGCACACCCGCACACCCCACATACCCACACACACCCATACACACCCGCACACCTGCACACACCCGCACACCCCACACACCCGCACACCCCACACACCCCGCACACCCGCACACCCCGCACACCCGCACACACCGCACACCCACACACCCACACACACCGCAGACCCAGAGCAGACGCAGCCCTTCTCCTCCAGCCTCCTTCTTCCTTCCTCGGGGGTTCAGGGCGGGGAGACTGGGTCTCCCTCCTCACTGACGCTGACCCCCAGCAGGGCCGGGCCCCTGCCTGGTGAGCACGCACTGCCTCCCTCCAGTGTGGCCTGTCAGTCAGTTCGAGACTTATGTGGAGTGCCTCATGCCTCAGAGTCCCCAGAAGTCCTCATCCTTGAGTGGTTTCCCCAAACGTCAGCGGAGTGAAACGAGCTCAGGAGCCAGCCCCGGGCACAGCAGCTGGTCGGGCCTGGGGAGGCCGCTCGCTGCCTGCCTCAGAGCTGTGTGGCCTCAGGCCCCGTTTCTAGTGCCCTTGGGCACTGGTGGGGGTCCTCGCTCTCCTCCTCTTTCTGGAACAAACCTGACCGTTACGAGACACTTGCCCCGTGTGACTCTGAGGCTGGCGCAGTGCTTTGGCCTTGCTGTGGCCATGAGGTTCAGAGTCGGGGAAGGACACGTGGGCGTAGATAAAGCAAAACGGCAGATAGTGGACCAAAATGGCTGTTACTGAGATGTCAAGTCATGGGGTATATAGTTCAAAGGCAGGCAAAGATGTCTGGTGTACCTCCCTTATTTTACAGAGACGGAAACTGAGGCCCAGAGATAAGAAGGGTGAACTCAGAGCCACACAGCTGCAGAATAATGGCTTGACCTCCTGGGCCCTGCCCTGTCCCCACCCCGGGGCCCTGCCCTGTCCCCGAGGCCGCCCTGGGCTCCCACCATGTCACGTGAGGTGTAGAAGCTGCTGCCGTGCTTTCTCCCTCCCGGTGACATCAGAGATGACATAGCATAAAGAGAATTCCTTTCCCGGCACACAGTAGCCAGAATCGGGGGCTAGGAAAGAAGGAACTGCGTCAGGTAACGGGGCAGCCAGCCCAGCGTTAACCCTGAGAAACCAGACCGGAGAAGCCCGTGTGGGCAGCCGGTGGGGACGTGAGCCGGCGCGGCCTTGGGCAGGTGCTCACTTGGCTGCTGGGCTGAGCTGTGCATCTGAGAACACAAAAGGCACTTTCTCTGCTGCGTCTGGTGGGAGCGAGCCGATGAGCTCACGCCTGTGCTTAGACAGAGCTGACAAATGCCGAGTTAATCCCCGATCACTTGCTTGGGATTAAAAAAAGATGGAGGTGGGGAAATGTGTCACTTTGGGCAGGGCAAGGAGACGGGAGCGTGTTTGATGGCCTGGATGGAGTCAGGCTAAATATTTAATGTTCTTGACAGAGATCTGGAGAGGACCGTCCCTTTCTCTAAACAGTGACACGCAGGCTCCCGGACTGGGAGACAGAGGAGCCGGCTGCTGAACCCTCCGAGCTGCTTCCAGCTGCTTCTTGGGAGACGGGCAGGAGACAGAGGAGGCCGAGTTGGGGAACACGACCGAGGATGTGGGAGCAAAGGGCCAGTGCAGCCAGAGGCTGGGGGGCAGAGGGGGCCGGGACCAACCCAGTGCTCCCTTTATTAAAAATATAACGGTTTCTTCTTTACATTTGGAATACAAACCTGATGTAATTACCTAGCAGTGGGAGAGCAATTTCCAAGCAGCTTTATTGTTCTGCTTCCCAACCAAATGTGCCACAAAACATCCACCGGGGACTAGCAGGAGCGAAGACACACAGCAGTAACTATGATATTTAACTGTTTCCACAGCAGAAATTTCAATAAGGTTTAAATGAACCATAAGTTGATTTCTCTCTGGATTCTTCCTCCTCCTCCTCCTTCATTACTTAAGACACTGTGCTCCTGCATCGTACTTATCTGGCACTGGCAAAGACGTCCCCGCAGGAAAGTTGAAAACTTTACGTGTCGCCATTGGGAGTGCCTTTCTCCGAAGCTGTGCCCGAGAGGCGCTGGGCACCTAAGACGGCGCTGGGCTCTGAGGCCACAGTTGTCCCCTCGGAGCCCCAGCCCGCCCCGGGCTCACGCAACTCTCCTCCGTTCTCAGCTGTGCCCCCCGCAGTGGTAGTTGCCAGTGTATAACCCGGCGAGGGTAGGGAGGCTTCCATAACTCGTTGTGAGTTCTTGACCATCAAGACCGTGTCCCAAGTATCCCCCTGCGTTGTGTGGCCTGGGCGGGGAACCTGGCAGTGGGTAGCACCTGGAACGGGAAGTCAGCTGTGTAACATCTGCCTGTACTGTCATCAGACGTGTAATTCTGTTCCAGCTAGGTTCAGAGAGAGACGCAAAGAAGGGTAAACAATTCTGCCAACCTATACAGATCCAATAATAGCTAAAATGTATGTAGTGCTACAAGAGGCTATATATTTACACACACACACACACACACAAGTTCATTCAGTCCTCATGATTATACTGATATTATACTGATTATACTGATTATACTGATAACCTTAAGAGTGGTTATCAGTAGACTCATCCCATTTTTCGAATGAGGAAACCGCGGTACAAGGAGCTTCAGTACCTTGCCCGAGATCTCAGAGGCGAAGGCGTCCGAGCTGGGATCAGCCCCGCTGGCCTCGGTGGTGGTGACGCTCACTCACTACCGCGCTGCCTCGCCAGCCTAGCCCTGGGTCACCTGCTCGAGGCTGCGTCACAGGAACGTTGACCTTCCTTAGGATTAGACAATGTGAAATCTTCTGGATGAGCAGACACTGGAATAAATGAGTGGGGAAGCTTGTGGGGGTATCTACCTCAGAGACCTTGAAGGACGCATGCCCAGATCGGAGCCCTCCCTCGGAGGCAGGCCCCCTGAATTCAGCCGTTGTCTTCCCCAGATTGCACTTGCATGTGGACAGCCCAGCAAGCATCTCTCTCCAAGGCTGAGATAAAGCACGTTCAGACTTCCACGCCATAGCCTTCTGTCCGGCCCAGGAGTGCATCGGAGCTGGGAATGAGTGAAGAGTTCTGTGCATTGACTTTAATTTTAAACTTTGAACAACAGGCCATATCTAGGAATATTTGGCCAGAGCAGTTGAGTTTCCTGATCAAGTTGAGTTTCCTATTGAGTTTACTGATCAAATTGAGTTTCCATGTTGAGTTTCCTGCTCAAGGCTTCATTTCAGGGGCCATTAGAATAATCCTTGGAAGCAGAGGCAAGAATATAAATGTATTGACTCAGAACCTTTCCTTGCATGCAGAAACCCAACTAACCAAGCTCCAAGCCAGGTCCCTACCCACGAATATTTATGGTGCTTGTGTTCATCAGGATTCTCTAGAGAAACAGAACCAATAGGAAATATACATATATTTCTTATAAGGAATTGGCTCCCACAATTATAGAGGCTGAGAATTCCCAAGGTCTGTGCTTGGCAAGCTGGAGCCCCAGGAGGGCTGCTATGTGGTTCCAGTGTGAGTCCAAAGGCCAGAGAAGACCCATGGCCAGCTCAAGCCATCAGCAGGAGGAGTTTCTCTATAATTTTTGGTCTTTTTAGTCTATTGAGACTTTCAACTGATTGGATGAGGCCCACCCACAGTGGGGAGGGCAATCTACTTTATTCTCTACCATTCAGATGTTAATCTCATCCCAATCACCCTCACAGAATAATGTCTGATCAACTATCTGGGCACCCTGTGGCCCAGTCAAGCTGACACATAAAATTAACCATCACAGGGCCCCTGCCTGGATGCAGCGAGCTCTGCATCCTCTACCCCGTGCCCTCCAACTGTCGTTCAAGGGGGCAGGAATGTAGGGAGAGTGCTCAGAGCACCCCATCGGCTCCTCTAATGAGGCTGCCCTTTCCGTTGACCCCCTACATCTGTTGTCTTCCAGAGCCAGCTGTGCAGGTTAAAGCATCAGTACATTACAGTGGGGGTGCCTCTCTCCCCTCCTCACCCCTTCTTTTCCTCCTTTTCTTCCCACACTAACAGAGGTGATGGAGCAGAGAAGCCAGGGCTAGGGAGAAGGGTCCACACATGGGTCCAGTCTTTTCCGTGGCCTTGGGCCTCCACTCTGGGCGCCCTGGGTGGGAGGATGCTGGAGTGGAAGCAGAATCCCTGTGTCTCCCCTCTGCTCAGCATCTGAGCTCATGCTGAGTAGAAGCCCCGTGTCTTATTAGGCATAATGGGGCCATATTGTGGCTGGCAGAAGGGAGGCTCATTTCACACTCTGGAAAATGGGATTCAGCAGAGAGAAAGGAAGAGGTTTCATGTACGAGCCTCTCTGCCTGCTAGTCTGGAAATTGGCAGTGGCAACAAGCCAGAGGATACAAGTACAGAGTTCCCCTTCCAGTTACCCAGAGGTGAAACAGCACTGAGGTTCCCGTAGGGGCTTTTGTCCCAGGCACAGTCTGTCCTCCGTCTACCAGCCATGTGACCTTGGGCAAGTCGCATAAGCTGCAAGTCGCATAACCTTTGCCTCAGCTTCCTCATTGAAAAAATGAGAACAATAACAACACTTACTCCACAAGATTGCTTTTGGGGGGATGAGACGAATTCACACACGTACAACACACACACACACACACACACACTGATCTGAAAGGTCCAGCACGTGGTAGGGCGCCGATGAGTGTTAGCTGTTGTTCATGCCCATCCGCCTGCTTTTGCTTCCTGAGATGTGGAGACTCAGTTTTCTGCTAGTGGAGTAACCACGAAATTTAAAGTCCTCGACTCCCCAGACGTGCCCTGTGAGGAAAGGAACTTACTCCAAGAGGAAGGTCAAGGGCTCGTTCCCTTGCCGCCTCTACACGTCATGAGACTGAGGGCTGTCAGCATGGGCTTGTGGGGGGCGGGGATAATATGTGAGATCCTTCATTATCACGCCTCTCTCCTGGCGTGGATAACTGAAAAGTGGCTGCAGATCCTCGATACACCGGCAAGAACCACGTCTGTCTCTTCCTCATACTCCCCACTCCCTCCACGCCCCTTTCGGCTCTGAAGCCCCTGCTCGTCCTCCTTGGACCTTCCTCACTGGTTCAGGTCATGTTGGAAACGAATGGTCTACTCCCCTCCTACAGGAAGTTCAAGCGTCTTCTCCCTGCCTCACTGCCACTTCTCAAGTGCGTACATGTAGGTGCACCGGAACTGAAAGCATTGGGGACCCTGGCTTGATGGAGTTTCAAGCCTTTTTGGATACAGGCAAATTTAAGTCAAAGAGAAACCTCATCCCAGCTCCACTAGAGATCAGTGGCACTCCCAATTAAGACAACTTGTAAGCCTAGCACAGTGCCTGGCACATAGTAGGTACTCTCCTAAATGCATCTGAATGAATGAGTGAATGAATAAATGATGGAGCTCTGAGACAGGATCCCAATTAATCACATTGATGTGGCACCAACCTACCTGGAGACGGGAAGGTGGCAAGGATCCCGGGAGCCCCGTTTCATGGGGAGTCAGGACCGGGGCGTGGGGGAGGGACGGCTCCCGTCCTCTGTGTGTCCTCCCCCACGTCTGGGAAGGAGACGCTCCAGATCCCCCTTCCCGCCTCTCCAGATCAGTGTCCCTTTGCTCCTCTTCCTCCCCTCCTCTTGCTGCATCTGCCTTGAGAAGAGCATGGTAGGAAGAAGGAGGGCTACATCTGTCTCTTTCCCTACCCCTAGGTTGTCTGAAAAAAAGCCATTAATCCAAAAATCGCCATTCTTTGACCTCAGAATAAGTCCCGTGAGTGTTTTGGAGCAGATTGCACCTGCCTGGTTTTGTTTTATTGATTTGGTTCAAATCCACTCACAGTTCCTGGGGTCCCACCAGCTGAAGGCAGGGCAGGTGGCCTGGAAGCACAGATGCCAGCTGATGAGGGTTGCTTCCTGGGAATTCACATCTCTCTAAAGATGGCCAAGGACGTGGACAAGCCACACGCTGGGCCAGGGCCAGACCAGCCGCCTCACAGGCACTCACCAGTGCCCAGTGATGGCTCTGGGTCTCTGCCCACTCGTGGGGTTTGTCTAGAATCAGGTCCGCGTAGTGGCCCTTGGAATTGCAGACTGTCCTAGCCGAAAAGAGTCATTTTACTGGTGTGGAAGCTGAGGCCCAGGCAGGTGAAGGGACTTGCCTAAGGGCACAGCACAAGTCCAGAAAAGGGGTCCAGGCAACTGATGCACTCAGGTATGTCAACTTAGTGGATTTAGCTCATGGGCTACCAACTTGATCTAAGACAGCAACAAACACTCGGGAGCTCGTTTTCCTGCCAGGCAGATAATGAACTTGCAGGCCGTGCGTTCCTGGGTTTCACTGCCGTCTCTGGTACCCACATCCTGAGCTCAGGAGGCGCACGGCAGACAGGCACGCTGGCCCTGTTTGTCTGCTCCTTCCATGAACATCCATCAGCCACAATTTCATGTTGAATGGGGCTTTGAGGAACTTCAAGGCCGAGATTATTACATTTTGTACATTACACTTCTGCCAGAGAGCTAAAAATACCCTCCTGGTGGTTGCTAAGTGCGGGTCTAATGGTTTTCCTTAGGGGAAAGAATAGAATTCTAGTTTCTCTGAATCCGGAGGCCAGCGTCCAGGGAAATGAAGACACGGAAATTGCTGGATCTGGCTGTAGAGCGCCCCAGGGGGAGGAGAAGCTGGGGACAGCCCCAGAGTTCATTTTTCCCCAGTGTCAGGGAAAACCTCCGGGGACTGATGCCGGCAAAGGGTGGGGATCCCTGGAAGGAATATAGCAGAGGCTGTGACCTCCATGGAGAATTCTTCCTCATCTGCAGGCCCCCTGTCCCTTGGAGTCTGGCTTTCTGGATTTGTATTTTTAGAAATCTTATTCTTTCATTGGCATGGAATGGCCAGTCCCCAAAGTAGCACTTACATCTTAGGTATTTTAAAGGTAGAGGGATTGATTTAGGGAAACTGAGCAGGGTTCTGAAACAGCTCACCTGCCTCCCCAGATACCTGATAATGGTCCTAGATGTCCCTCACTTGATAAAATAAAAGCAGTTTACCAAGCCTATAGCCACCCCAGCACGGCCCACCTCCTCTCACCTGGCCCTGCACTCGCCCTGACTACAGACAAAAATATTTGATTTATTTGTTAACCAATACATCGAATCCAGCTAGGAGGCCCGAAGTCCCCTGAGAGGTCGTCTCGGGGATCCACATATTGTGGGACAGTTTCAATGCCTTTCTTTGGAAAAGTGTCCAGCCCCAGGTCACTGCAAGCCACGGAGCCCTTCTAGAATGTCACCTGGGGATATTTGGTTCATTCACCGGAGGCTGTTGCCATGGTTTCGTCCTCCTGATTAATTTGGACATTGACATTCGCACAGGCTGATGAGTGGCCCCTGGAGGTGGGTGAGCAGTTGGTTGGGTGGCGAGGGAACCTGGCCGGGAGCTGGATGTTTGGAGCAGTGTCTCAGCTCTCAGAGGAGACACCCTGGGGGCTAGTTAGATGTCACTGCGCCCACGTGGCTGTCAGTGGCTGCCAGGCCGATGGCTGAGTGCTCAGAAGAAAAGGTCCGTGTGTCATTGTTGGAGGGGTTGGTTTTCTCTTGCTCATTTAGTTCAGGGGAGCACTGACGAGCTCCCCCCTCGCTCAGGAAATGTTTACAAACGCACAATTCAACTACTTTTTTAGAAGAAAAAAAAAAAGAGGGAATTGGGAAAACAAATCTTTGTGAGTAAGAATGGTGAGATCGCACTTGACTCACTACTTGGCTCCAAAATGCCTTCTGCTGTCACTAAAAATCAATTCTGCCCTCCCAAGACGGAGCTGTGCCCCTCGGAAGCAGACGGGCACCTTACAGGAATGGGCGAGAAGCAGCAAAGGCAATTCCCGCCCAAAAAAAGAGCTTCCATAAGTGTCTCAACAAGGCCACAGCTCCGTCCCAAGGTGACCGTTTTGAAAGAACAGCACAGTCGAATGTGTGTGTTCCCGGATGTTTGTTCAAACAGCCTGGTGGCCTGTAGCTCCTTCGCATTCGTTCACGCTTGGGGGGCGCAGAGAAGTGGGGTGATTAATTCAAAACGGCAGAGGACCAAAAAGCTTACAGTCGTTTGACTTTCAGCGTGCAGTATGATATATAGATATCAGACGTATCTCGTGGCATGTTTGCCTTCCTAATTATGTTTTGATTCAACCAGCATGGAAATGAGCTGGCCGGCTGCGAGCAGACACCAATTAATGGCTGGGTCAGGCCTGTTCGAAGCTTTCTGGGTATGTGGAGCAATGGGGAAGGTCTCGGGGGAGTTAACATTTTGTACAGACGACGGGCTCGGTGCGTGATCCACCTGAGTATAATCGAGTGTTGGCTGCAGTCAGATTCATTAGTAGCTCAAGAATTAAACCTGCCCCCCATTCCTCACCCCTGTCCAGCACATTCTCTGTTCTGCCTGCTTGCCCCAGATAGTCTATGAATCTTGAGTACCAGAGGCTGCCAAGCAGGCAGCTTTTCATGCGTGGCAAGGGGGCTAATCTATATTCGCATATTCACCATACTTCCCGGTGAATTTCTACAACTTGGAAATGGGCATTTAGCAGCCCGGAAAGAGACGGCATGTTAAGTGCTCAGAACAAGTCTATAAAAGTATCTGTTTAAAGGAGACCCTCCAGCCAGACGCCCGGGGGCCTGGCTGAGGCCCTGGGCTGGGGCGGCAGCTGCACATTAAAACACACTTAGCCTGTCTTCCCAGGCGGAGTGAGCAGCATTTCTTTCCCCACGGCACGGATCCGGCCCCAAACACAAAGTCACTTATTCATGAAGCAGGACTTCCAAGCCAGTCTTCCTCCTGCTCCCTGCCCCCTGCCCCCTGCCCCCTACCCCAAGCGGGGCTACTCGTTTGAGACTTTTCCCTTCAGAAGTCTTCGTCTAGTAATTCCTACCACCTGTCACCCCATCCGTGCCTTGCGCCACATGCCAAGCCGTTACATGCCTACTTCATGTGCGACTAGGCAGGCAGGCCCAAGGAGAGCATGTGCCACCCCTGTCCTAGCTCGATTAGTATCTCATTAAGGGCAGGGTCTACTCTTGTCTGCGTGCCCTCATCCTTTGCACCACTCCACATTACCCCCCTAATGCACACACCTCCTGGCAGAGGACAGAGACAGTTCAAGGCAGGATAGGCTGGAACGCGGCACCAGGGGACAATGCTCGGGGTGAATGGCTCAGGACTAGAGCAGCATTACTACCCAGAGGTTCACGGGGCATTGGGAATCAAAGAGGCACAAGCCCGAGGCTAGCAGAGAAACTGATCTTCAGATTCCAGGAAAACCGAGCACAGCGTCAAGTCCAAGGACCAGAGGCAGGAACAGCATCCGTCCGGTTCATGACTGAGAGAGTCCTCACACCAGCATCTCCCCACATGTGGCTTACAGAGAGAGCTTGTCCGACAGAATGGCATGGGTAAAAAGGTTTACAGGTCAGACAAATTTAGAAAACATTGGATTTAACAAAATTAAACAAGTTTATTCAGCGCAGGGCTTCTCAGTCTTTAATAACTAATCTGCATCCCACAAGGGGAATGCCAAGTACACTTAACCCCAGAGCTCTTTCATGTGGCTCTTCTGGCAGGACAAGGGTTCCGCTGAGTACACTGGGATAGCTGCAGTCTCTTCTCATGGTTTTCTTCGATGCCCTGGTTCCCTGATCTGTAAAGCGAGAAGAATAACAGTCCTCACAGCATTGTTGTGAAGAGTAGATGAACTAGTACATGCAAGGTGTTTAGAAAATGCTTGGCACTTGGCATCAAGTTCAAGGTTTTATTCTTTTTATTATTGTCTTTATGTCTTGTCTTTAGGATTATTATTTCTGGCTCTTTATTTTTTTTCTGGCTCTTTCTAATCTAGCTCTGGCCTTCGCCACTCCAAACGTGCCCCCTTGACATTCACCGATCACTCCTCGGCCCCCAGTCCAGTGACCTCTTCCTGTTCCTCCTCTCCGTGCGATGTTCAGTGCCCCCTTTCTCGAAAGCTTTACCCTCTCTGCTGGGACTCCTCTTGAACCGCTCTTTCCTGTGGTCCCTCTGCTCCTCTGGCCATCGTTCCTTTGGTTCCTCTTTTCCTCTTTACCCAAGAATCATCCCTGGGTTCTTTTTTATCTTGCTCAGTACCCTTTCTTTAGGAAATCCTGTCCCATTTCAGAGCTGCATCTGCTAACCTTGGTGAAGGCCAGTGGTACCTGATTAATTTTCATCCCAGCTTCTCTCCTGAACTCCATGATGTCCAGCTAGTCTAACCAGGTGCTGGACATCTCACCCTTAATCCCCACAACCCCTCCAACTCAATGTGTCCACAGCCGAGCTCACGGCCCGAGCCCTTTAGCTTGCTTCTGTCTTCCATGTCCCCCATTTCTCTCAGGGACACAGTTATCCTCTTCACCACTCAAGCCTGATTCCTCCGTGCCTCCTGTAAGGCCTTACCACCTGGGTTACCATCTTGCTCTGAACTCCATTTCCTCGTCTGCCTCTTCCATGATTCGGTCCTTCCTTGCACCTTCATCACCTCGACATCATAACAACTTCTTAACTGATGTCCTGACCACAGTCCATTTTACACTGTGCTGCTAGGTTTTATCATCTCTCTCCCTGCTTCAGAACATCCAGTTACTGCTCCCGATGGAACAAAGCTCAGACTCAAGGCCTGTCGCGATATCATCTCAGCTCTCCTTCCGATCTTGCTGCCGTGGCTTCGGTTCACAGAGTCTTCACTACCGCCCACCGAATTTCTCCACGTGCCTCAAAATGCCCCGCACTTTCCTCCCCGCCTCAATTGCTTTTTGCTTCGGGAAGTCACAGTGGCTCCTGCTGGAAGTCACCTCTTCCTCTTCTGATGTCTCCTCCTGGAAGTTAGAGTCCTTCGGGACAGAACCCACATCTGACTCACCCCGGTCTCTCATCCCACACACACTGTGCACAGAGCCGTAACTCAGGAGATGTTCGTTAAATGAATGAATACGTGGATGTATCGGTGGTTGGTTGGATGAATAAGTGGTTGGATGGAGGCCACCTCTTTCCTCTTTTTGTGTCTTTTTTTCTTTCACCAAGTGCCATCCCATGTACCCTGTTAGACAAGATCGTAGCACCATGCTCACTGGCTTACGTGGCTTTCATGCTACATCTTGGATGTGGTATTTCCCATCTCATGATCAAAGCTCTCTTAACAGGGTACCCTGGCCAAAAGTTCTCCAAGCAGTGACTCCCTTTAAACGTTCATGCCGTCACGATGCCCGTGTCTTCAAAAGGGACACCAGCCAGCCCTCTAATTAAAGCCATAAACCTTTATTATCCCCAGTAATTTCCTTTCGCGTCAGAATGACCATCTGTCCTCCTAATCTGGGCTCCGTCTGACTCTGTAGCAGAGTGACTTTAGTTCCTGGCCTCAGCATGGGAGGAGTCAAAGTCAGACTGACAGCTCCCAGGGCCCCTCTGCCAGGATTCCCATAGTTGAAAATCGTCGCAGTGAAGCCTGTGCTCATGGTCTGCTAAGAACTGTAAGTGTTTATTTAAGTGAAGTGAATTTAGCATCTGGAGGAAAATATGAAATAATAAAAGTGACTTTGTGATCCTACCTGCTGGGGTTTGAAATTTCCACAGCTCCTGAGAGGCAAGTAAGACACTGGTGATCAAGAGAACGTGCTCTGGAAACAAGCTACGGAGTCCAAATACTAGAGCAGTCGAGGTCCATTCAGGAAAAAAGAAGCCACCGTAGGTATTTCAAACAGAGGAGATTTAATACGGGGAGTTGGTTGTATGACTGTTGAGGAGCTGCAAGAACAAAAGAGAACACTGGAGATAAGAAGTGCAGGGCACAGCTGCCATCGCTGGGATGGGGAGGCTAAGAGCAGAGACTTATCCAAACCTAAAGCTTGGAGGAGCTGGTGCTCAGATCTCTGAGGAGTGGGTGTCACCTGGCTGCTGGTGGTCCTCAAGGGAGCATAGAGACTGGCTCTGAAATGTCCAGAAGGATTAGCAGCTGGAGCCGAGAGCCGCTGCTGGAGCTACACTGGCAGGAACAGGAAGAAGTAGGAAGAGCTCCCCCTCCCCCTGCTTTCCAGTCTCCTTCTAATGCCTGCTATTAGCAAAGCCAGTTTTCAAGGGCAGCCAGAGTCCAGCTCGGAGCAGAGAACAGAAAAGGGCTGGAGCTGTAGCAGTAGGTAATCTCTGCTAGGTCTGTACCCTCGGACAAGTGACTTACCTTCTGTGCTTCTGTTTTCTCATCTTTGAAATGGGAACAATAGTTACACCTACTTCATAAGATCTCTGTGAGGTTTAAATGAACTAGCACAACAGAAAGCACTTAGAACAGTGCTTGGTACATAGCAAGTACTCAAAAATATTTACCAATTATTATTCTACCAGTATCTCAATCTGCTTCCCATTCCACTTCCTCCAGTTACATACAGAATATAGTTAGCCCTGCTGTGGATTTGATACAAGCACTTTATTTCATTGCCTAACTCTGTGTGTGTGTGTGTGTGTGTGTGTGTGTGTGTGTGTGTGTGTGTGTGTCTGTGTGTGTTCATTCTTTTGGGTGGTGGTTTCAGGAAAAAAATAGGGTACAGACTTATCAGATGTGAATTCCAAACCTAGATCCGCCTTTCTCTGGCTGCATTTTAATCTCTGTCAGTTCCAGCTTCCTCACCTGGAAAAGCAGGCTCACGCTACCTGCTTGCAGTATCACGAAATAAGATGATACCCGTGCACCTGCCTGGCCCCGAGTCCGGGACATGGCGGATGTTCACTGCGCTGGTTTCCCTCCTCTCTTCCTTCCCGCCTGAGCACGGAAGAGGGTGAGGAGAATTCAGGCGGGGACCAGTTCGGGGACCAGTTCGGAGTGAGGGCTGGGAGGTGGGGGCGGGGCTCCGGCAGCTCTGTTTCTGTCTGATATTCTAACAACTCGTGTGTTTCTGTGTCGCACGAGCTCACTTTCAAAGATCTATAATCTATGAATGTTAAACAGACTTTTTTGAGAGGAAACATTACATAAGATTGTAGGATATCTCTCTGGAAAAAGAAAGGGGGAAAGAGAGGTTCTGATTTCAGCCAGATACCACTGGCGGCCTGCTGCGACAGTGCCTGTGGGTAGAATGGGTGACTTATGGAAGGCGACAAGCATGGGGCTTAAGAGCATGGGTTTCGGAGTCACAGCAATCTGGGTTTAAATCCTGACTCCACGCTTGCTATTTGTATGACTCGGAGATAAAACCACCTAAATTTTCTGACCTCAGTCACCTCAACTATAAAATGGGAAAGATACCTCAAAGGGTTATTGCGAAGTTTAAATAAAGTAATGTGTGTAAAGCATTTTAGCAGAATGTTCGGCACATAGTAGGTGCTCAATAAATGGTAGCTCTATTAATCAGCCACTTAAAATAATCGTAGTGACCAGGTCTAGAAAGCTTCCCATGCCGGGCACTCTGCTGGGTGCTCTACGGGCCTCACTTCACTGAGATCCTGTCACGGCCCCGTGAGGTAGATGCCAGGATTCTCCCTGGTGGTGAGATGAGGTGCCGTGGCATAGCGTAGTGAGCAGCTTCCCATCGCACAGCTCGTGTGTGCTGGAGCCGGGACTGGAACCAAGGTCTGGCCAAACCAAGGCCTCTGTTCTTGCCCGCAAGAACAGTGTCTTATATGAATGCTGGGATTGTGACCAGGCTCAGAAGGACTTTCTTCAAAGTCCCTTACAAAATACCCAGAATTCTCTGTTCACCTTCCTTGAGGCGCCTGCGATGTTCCTTGAGTTTTTAAAGCTTTTTCACTCTTAGGCGTGCATATTGCCCTAGGCGAGGAGAGATTACGTCTCAGGAACTAACGTTTTAGCGAGCTGTCCTTTCTGGGAGGACATGAAGAGTCCCATCCCCCCAGCATGGAAATGGCGGTGAGAGGTGTCCCCGTGGGGGGAGGGGCACACTGCAAGGGTTCCACAAACTTCTTCCCTTCCAGCTGCAGTCTCACAGGATTGGGATTTTCCATACATTCAGAAAACAGCCCACACATGGTGATCTTACGAATCCATCCAAGAGAGTTTCCAGTTTTCCATAAACCCTCATGTAAGCTCTCACTTCCTAAAGGGCTACGTTTAGTTCTAGTTAGATCAGCAGATGTGCAATGGGCACCTTCCCGATGCCAGGCCCTGGACCAAGCTTCCTAACATGTCTTAACTCGCTGGGCTCTCGACCCGGGGATGTGCCTAGGAGGCTAAGGGCAGCAGGGCGAATGAACGACAGGGCGGTTGGAAGTGAGCATGGATCGATTGCACGCTCACTCTTGGCCGGGCACTGATCTAAGCACAATTTACTTGTATTCACTCATTAGCAACTATTACTGCTCCCTTTCTACACATGAAGAAACAGGGGCACAGAGAAGTTAGGTGACTTATCCAACGTCACAGAGGTGAGTAAGTGGCAGAGCCAGGTCCTCAAAGCAATACGATTTCCTTTATAATAAGCGCACATAGGAATCTCTCCATGATGTGCATTTAAAGGATTGCATTGCTCTTCAAAGTGTTTCCTTGGGAGGCTGCAGACTCAGTCCAGTGGTGCTAGCATTGCTGATTGGTGGGTGGGTACCTCTCTGGAGATGGCCATTACAGATGATTTGGGACTTAAGTAGAAAAGGCAGCCTTAATACATTGGAGTCACACCTTGTTTTTGACACAAATAAGCACTTCTGTTTCTCAGCCGCTGTGTGTGTGTGTGTGTGTGTGTGTGTGTGTGAGTGTGTGTGTGTGTAAAGAAACAAAGAAAATCAGAGGAACAACACAGAAAAGTGAAATAGTATCCTCTTAATTTTGCTTTGAAGCTAAAACTACTATAAAAAATCTATTAAATAAAATCTATTAAACTTTTTAAAAATGAAAATAAAATGGTCAAAACTATTTTCTTTCCAAATTAACTTGCACTCACAAATGAAGACTATTTATAATCAAAAAGATATAAATGTGTATCTTTAAAGAAACTTCAAGAAGAAAAGTTCAAAAGTATTTTGAGTAGTAGCATCATAGCTGGAATGGATTAGAGCTGCTAGAATCTCTACTACAAAAGGTTCTCTTTTGGACACATCATTTCCATGTTCTTTTAAAGACACTAATTTACAGTAATACCTGAAATTCCACAGCACCCTGCCCCTGTTAGCATAGACACGCAGTATCCCAGCAGGTCACACGCCTGACAAAAGCCATGCTGGCTCACCCCTTTGGTTGTCATTTGAAACCAGAGGCCAGCTCTCTCCTGTCCTCCCTTGCCTTTTTTAAGGTCCTTACAACAAAGTGAGATACTTTTCATCGGTGCCCACTCCCAACTATGGTTAGGGCTGAGTAACAGAAGGCAAGACACTAGCAGTTCTCTGAATTACTGTGTGAGGAAGTTATTGTGTGATTAGAAGAGATGACGTGTGTGAAAGGAACACAAGTAGCAGAGTATCTGGCACACAGTGAGAACTCGGTAACTATCGTAAGGAATCGGGTAACTAACAGCTTAAAGTCAGAGCATGGTCCGACCGCCTCCATGAGAGTTCAGCACCATGGCCAAGGACATTGTAAGCTCAAAACAGGACACTTTATGACCAAGACGAGTTGTTGAATTTCTGGCTGCCCTTGACACACCACCACCATCCTGTATCCATCTCCTGTTTCTCCTCTTTCCTGTCTCCTGCTTTTTCTTATTTCCACCACCTCGTATCTGTTTACAGTTTCGCATTCTGCCTGTCTTGGATGTGAACATTCTCTCTCACTGTATTCATCTGCTATGTCTCCCTCTGCCTTCCTGTCCCCTCTCCCTCCCCCACCCACACACAGATACACAGACACACAGACACGCACACTCTCCTATTACTCCTTGGGAAACCTTCCCTTCCTCCCGATGTGCCCTTCTGTAAGGTCAAGGTGAGGACTACGGTGGGTCATTCTGAAGGGCAGAGTTTGGGAAACTGCCTGACCCCGCTGATCCAACCTCCTCCTGAGATATCTCCCGTGGTCCCAGAAACATCCTAGTGGGGACAAATAAAGCAGCAGCCAGGGATGATTGGGGCCTGGAAGAATGGGGAGAATGAGGCAAATATTTTTCAAGCTACATGACAAGAAGGAAGGGTACAAAGAAGATCTCTATTTGTTTCTCTTTGTTTAGCCTTTTAAAAAGCCAGATAATTGGATCCTAGCATGACATCAGAATTTGTATTTTACTAACCAAAATAGTCAAAGGCAAAAGAGAAATCCCAAATGCCCAATGCCAAGGTGCCTGGATGGGGCTGGTCACTGTTGCCCACCTGACAGGAAGAGCATCCTCACACCTCAACCCTTCACATCACCCGAGGTCAGCCAGCCCCTGGTCAGGGTATCACGAAGGTTAATTAGAGTCGGCAACACTTACATGTGAGGACTGACCCCAAGCCAGGCACCCTCCCAAGTGCGTTCCCGTCGTGACTCATTCAGCTTCACAGGGACCCTGTCGGGGAGAACTGCTATCGTCCCCATTTTACAGATGAGGAAACTGAGACGAGAGAGGTTAAGGTCGTACAGCCTGTAAGTAGCAGAGTAAGGACGAATGTCTCCGGAGCCTGTTCTCTGAACTCCTGCACACTTCTAAGTGCGCTGACAAGCACGGTGCGAGAGACAACAGCCCCACATCCACAGAGGAGCGGAGCCATGGTTCCTGGGGCTTGGTGGGACATGTAGGCTCGCTGTATTAGATGAAGGGTAAACTCCAATGGCCCCATCGCTTGATTTACAGTTTTTCACTGTAAAGATTTTCACGATCATTGTTAATTGAGAAATCTTGTTAAGAAGGTGAAGTCTTCTGAATTCCCAAGGTTTGAGGGCATTGGCATTCAGCCCATGGGCCAGTCAGCTGTTTTTTGTAAATAAAGTTTTATTGCAACATGGCTGCTCTAGTCACGCATGTATTGTCTACGGCGGCCTCTGCCCTATAGTGGCAGAGCTGAGTGCTTATGACAGACTGCCAGCCTACAATACTTACTATCTGGCCCTTTATGGGGAAAAGTTTGCCAGCCTGTTCAGCTAATAGTACTCTCAGCCAACACTCTCCTGTCAACACAGGCTAGGAAAATTCCAGCGATCCTAGACCCCGGCACAGGTTCCGGGGGCTGCTCCCTTCCCAGCCAGGGCAGTGCGCTAACAGAAGCCCCCCATTCTCTTCAGGCCCCAAGGAAATGCATCATGCCTTTCGGGGAGTCAGTGTAGCCCAGGGTGGTAGCAGGTGGGTGCAGATGATAAAGTACCAGCGCTGTGGATAATCTTTGCATTTGATTTCTTCAACTGGTTTGGGGGTCTCTGGCATGGCTTGAGCCACAGGAGCCCAAACAAAGTGGCAGAGCAGTGCAGTCAAGACAAATTTCCTGAGCCCACGGAGGCTGCCGGAGGCGGCCAGCTGATGGATGGTAGAGGGAGAAATTCTCAGTTGCCGTCTAATCTGTGCCTGGGAAATAAATTGCTCTTGTCACTGGTGTCTGCCCCGGCCCTGCAGGCCCCCCCTTCCCTGCAGAGCCCTCCCTGCACCCCAGCCCTGCTCTGCCAGACTAGAAATGTTGCCTCAGGGAGTGGGGATGGAGCAGGCAGGGGAGGAATGAGAAGAACGTTCTGTCTGGTTCTCTGCAGCCCCCTTGCTGCCACTGGCCTCTCCTCCATGAGCACGGGGAGAAGTGAGCTCCCTGCAGGGGAGGGGGGCATGCAGTGGACCTGCCACAAGCTTAGGACCTCTGCTCTCTTTTCTGTAAAAGGAAAAGGCTTTTAGCGTGATCTCAAATACCTTATTATTCCATGTCCCTGAGACCGTGCTGAGGGAGGGAAAGGAAAGGGATTTGCACAGCTGAAGTCTAGAAGAATCCAAACATTTAAACATAAGGTGCCTCCACGTGCCATGATTGCTGAGCCTAGAGTCAGGACACAGCTTCATGGGGACCCACGGTGTGGACTCAGGTGTTTGGGGTTACCCAGGTGCCTCAGTAGAGCCTCCCCTAAGAAATTATTTCTTTCTCTTTTTATTTTATTTAAAAAAACTTTTTTTATTATTTATGCCCACAGTACCTGGTCTTCCTAGGTAATCTCTCATCCAAGTACTAAGCAGGCCCAACCCTGCTTAGCTTCCAACATCAGACGTTGGCTTTGTTCAGGGTGGCATGGCCATATACCATGACTATGGCTCCACTGGGGCGTGAACCCAGGACCTTTTGTGTGTAAAGCAGACGTGCTAACCACTACACTATGGAGCCACATCTTCTTTCTCTTTTTAAAGGAAGCTTTACCCCACCCCCAAAAAATATTATCTATGCCATCTACTTTTCTCTCTCCCTCCTTCTCTCTCACCACCTCACTCTCTCTCTCTCCTCTCTCTCCCCTATCTCTCTCACTACACACACAAGCATGTGCTCGTGTGCGCGCGCACACACACACACATACACACACACACACACACACACACACACACACACCCTTCTTTCTGTTCCTGGGCTTTTCACAAGGCTCCCTCAACTGGTGGGTTTATCCTGTGAGGCCCTTTGGAAATGAGAGCTGGTGAGGCAGGCTCTGCCAGCAGCTCCTGCTTGAAGGAGGACTTCTCTCCAGAACAACAGGGAGACCTCCCTGCTGGGACCTAAACCTTCAGAGAGATGTCCTATCAATAGTCTGAGAAGACAGGGATAGACAGACAGTGGCTGAGATCTGGGCTCAAAGCTTTCTCTGGATGGATGGAAGAACCTCCATCAGCTGACAGCTGACATCTGGTCAATCCAGGAAGGCTTGATGGAAGAGGTGGTGTTTCAGAGCTACCTGACTGAGAAAGGAGAGCTCGTTTGTCATAGGGCAAGGACGGAGAAGGGGTCACCTCCCTGCCGAGGCAGACGTAATCACAGTCTCATCCTGGGAACTAAACTGGATCTGTCACTGTGATTTCACAGCCACAGCTCCAGGGTGGGGTGGGCTGGGAGGAAACCTGGGAGCCTGGGTCGTCCATTAGCAGCAGGGACAGAGCTAAGTTCCAAACCGGGGAGGTGGGGGCGGGGCAGACCAGGATGTCGTAGCCATGCTCCAGATTCCACGCCCATGCCCAGAACGCCTCTCCCCCGGTTTTTAGCTCAGGTGGAGCTGTCAGCGGCCCAGTTTTCATTAGTCACCTAACAAATATTAATCAAGTGCCTGAGCGGTTGGAGGCAAGTCAGACCGTCCCGAGGCCAAAGCCTGGCTTCAGCGTGGATTCGTTGCACGTCCTCAGTGAAGCTACTTATTTTCTCTGAGTTGCTATTTCCTCATCTGTTAAATAGAATTCGCAATAGCTGCTTCTTGAGTTTTTGATGTGGCTTCCGTGAGACAATGTGTGATCAAGAAATGCACTTATTCGCCACATACTTTTTCGAGTGTCTGCCGTGTCCCAGGCACCGTCGTGTTAACTACTGTCGGCAGCACCTGAGACTGTGAACTTGTGTCCACGGCAGCAGAGCAGCACCAGTGAGGTGGTCTCCTCAGATGGCCCCTGGTTGTCTGTAGGGTGCTTTCCCGGGGTGGGGAAAGGCTTTCCCACATCTCCTGCCACCTTGGCTTTGTGGGGTGAGGGAGCTTTACTCCACACTCTCACCTCCTCAGACAGCACCCACCTCCAGGCGGCCGTGAGGAGCACATGACTGTATGCGTGAAAAGTGCTAAGGACAGTGGTTGGCGCGTGATAAAGGCTCGACAGTCATTTGCATTGTTTTCGTGGGGCTCAGCTCTCAGGGAAACTGGCCTTTGTGTTGGGACAGTCCCCTGGCTCTCCGTCTCCAGTGAGGAGTTAAATCGTAGCGTGCAAGATATGGGGGGCGGGGCGGAGACAGGGGCAGAAAGTACTTCCTAACTGGATCTTGTAAATGCTCCTCCTATGGCTTCTGGAAAGCACGGTCCAGCCTCCAGTGATACCCAGAGGTAAAAGAAGGCAAATATTCCCAAGTAAAATCCTGGCATAGTTTCCCTTGCTGAGTGGGGTAGGGGGGCCGGGCAGTGTCCTTCAGGGTCTCCCCAGAGGTTCCAGCCAGGCTCGGGGAGAGAGTAAAACCTCAACTCGCAGGGCCTGGCAGCGTCATCCCATCATCCATTTCCTTCCCGTCAGTACCAGTTCCCAGTCCCCCACAGGCACACTGAGGTCCCTTCTCATCTCAGATGAGGTCGCGCTGAGGCTTGGACCCCAGGATTGCTTCCCACAGGCCATCCGTGCAGGCTGTGCTCGTCAGGGCCTTGGGAGAGCAGGAGCTACGCGGGGTCAGCGCTGGCGCTCCTGCCTGTGCTGTCCGGTGTGTGGCATCGGTGCGTCAAGGCCCCGTAGGGCATGCTGAGAAACTCGGGTCTTCTAAAGGAAATGAAGACCAAGACACATTTATATACAGGAGATAGACATGATCGATTTGACTTTTTGCAAGGTCAATCTCTGCTGTGTGGAGAAAGAACTGGACTTATATAGGCGGGAGGAAGGGAGACCAGGGAGAGGGGTATGGCACTGGTGGCCGCAGAAAAAGCTACACTGACAAGGTGACATTTGAGCAAAGATCTGAATGAAGTTAGCCAAGTGTCTGTGCCAGGCAGCGGAAAGAGCGAGTGCAAAGGCCCTGAGGCAGGAGTGTGCCCAGTCTGATCAGGGAGCAGCAGGGGCGCCCACGTGTCAGGGGTGGAACTAGCCAAGGGCAGGGAGTAAACGCCGAGGTCAGAGGGGCCGTGGAGAACTGGGTCCACGGAGGCCTCAGAGTGGGGTGACCAACAATCCCAGTTTGCCCGGACTGACACGTCTCCCAGGCCGTGGCACTTTCCGTCCTCAAGACGCCAAAACCAGCCTGTCCGGCAGGCACAACAGACACAGAGCTTAGAGTCCACGATACTTGTAGACACCCATAAAAATGTTTTAATTTTAATTTTTTTCAATCAGAAGAAAAAAGTGAATATGATAATAATAGATATATCATAATCAATCCAGCCGGGATTATCTTTGTCTTTATACCAATGCAGTTGTAAAGTATACTTTTTAATTTTTACTTTTTTTACGGAGGAAGAAAACTATGAAGGCAAAGGGTCCACAAAAGTCACAATGCAGCCCTGCCAAGCAGGACGAGTAGTCACCCTACTGGGTAGGCCTTTGGAGAGGCTTGGGCTCAGGGTTGGTTGAACTTGCCCCCATTTTACAGAGAAGAAAACTGGGACCCTGAAGGGTCAAGGTAAGGTCAAGGTGGTGGGTTAGCCTAGGAAAATGACAAGGGAAAAGAAGGGATAAAGTAATGTCAGGAAATCTTCTCGTAGTGGAGTGACAGGACCTGGCCACTGAGTGTGTGTGTGTCATTTGTGTGTGTGTGTGTGTGTGTGTGTGTGTGTGTGTGTGTGTGTGTGTGTGTTGTGGGGCGGGGAGGGGGGACAGGATGGAGGAGGCATGACCCCCAACTTGCCAACTTGGGCAGCCCTGTGTTTGATGGTGTCTTTCTCTGTGATGAGGAACGTGGCAGCCGGTGTGTGACCTTGGGCAAGTCAGGTAACCTTCTGAGCATCAGTTTCCTTAACTGTGGCTTGGGGGAACCAAAAGGCACTTCCTAGCGTTATTGTGAGAATCAAAAGACTTTCAAAAATAACCCTAGTAAAAGTGCTTGGTGCTTAGTAAGTGCTCATAAATGTACCTTCCCAAAGGTCCAGTTTATTTCATTCATTCATTTATACATTCAGTCACCAAATGTTTAGTTCAGTACCCTTTCTTTATGAAAATTCTGTTCTAGGAGAAGGGACTGACAGTGAAGAAATAACATCATAATTTACTGGGGTGAGTATATACGTTCTTAAGAAAAATCCTGTAAGAAAATGAAGAGTCACAGAGGGCTCTTGAGATGGGGAGGTCAGAGGGAGCCTTCCAGGGAAGGCACAAGTGGGCAGGTGAGTTCCCCTAAAGCTGGGTGGCCCTTCCACTGAGATAGGGGCCATGCCCGGAGTTCTCTGGGTACCCCTGAATGCAGCAGAGCAAAGAAGGCAGCTGGGGTCCCCTGGAGCCCCCAGCCAGGGGTAGGTTTGCTGAGACAGCAACAGTCACCAGCTGTGCTTCCATCAGAGGCGTGCAGCACCCCACCCTGCCCCCAGTAAGTGATAATTAACTTTCCATGCTGTCCTGCTGGCAAAGAAGCCCCTGGAGCTCAGGCAGGAGAGGGGGCGGAGGGCGCTCGCCCCAGGAAGGCCCCTCCATCAGCCCCTGGTCGCATACCTTCCCCTGTCCACACCACCTGGGGGCCCAGGCACCCAGCAGTGGCACATAGGAATCTCAAAGACTCTTCTGTTCCCCTTGATGCCGTCCCTGCAGGGAAGCCTACCCTCTCTCCTGGGGAGCGGAGCCCCGAGCCTGCGGGGCATCTGAGAATGGGGGTGGCCGTAATAACAGTAGGCAGGCAGGGCTGCTGGGAGACTTACGTGAGGTGATGGGTGTGGAAAGCGCTTGGTAAACTTTAAGATATTATAGGGATCTTCTTAACAATTTGTAAGTGAATCCAGGAGAGAGGGCGCAGGATGCTCCAGGAACTGGGTGGAGGTAGAGAAAGTTAAAGAAGCGGGGGGCATGGCTGCGAAGCCCCTGGGACTGGGACCTACACAGAAAGGCTGTGTGAAAGGCACATGAATAAACATAAGCCATCAGACTGTCAGACTCCTGACGCCTTAGCTGTGCTCCAGCTAAGGAGGTGGACAGGACAGGCAGCTGCTGGCTTCTCCCAGGCAGGAAGGGCCCCTCTCCCTGCGCTGAGCTGCCAACCCCCGGTGCCTGAGCCAGGGCCTGCAGGGGCCTCCCCTCCCTCCTCTGCCTCCCTTGGGCCCCCAGCCCTCCTTGCGCACTTCCGTGCCCAGCAATGCAGTGTGGTCCTCTGGGGCCTGGAGCCAGGACTCGCCAGCAAACAGGCATAGTGCTGGGACAAGCTCAGTGCTGATGAGTGTCACCATGGAAATCGGCAGGTGGGGCTGGCAGCGGGCTTCCTAGCGCCATCCCAGGCTAGAGATCCACACTGGGGTCTGGCCATAGGAGGGTGGGGAGAAGCAGCAGGCGGGGGGCCCGGGACTGGGGGGAAGCACCAATCGCCCGGCAGCCTCCCCTGATTCTGTGCAGACAGCTTCCCCCTCACGCCATGCTGCGTAGCCCTCACCGCGGGCCGGTGGTCAGTATGACACTTCACAGACAAGAACACGAACTCCGAGAGGGCACGCGACATCCCCACAGTCACACACAGGCCAAGGTCCCGTGGCTTCCGAGACCAAATCGTGTGCCCCTTTTCCTGAAACTTCTGAAAGCACCCGCCCACACCACCTCTGTGCCCTCGCAGAATCCAGCGCGGAGAACAGAGCACCCTCTCTGTGCTCTCATTCCCCGTCCTGAGAAAGGTGGGAGTGAAGAACCTCCCCCACACCACCCCCCCGATTAGTTATTCCCAAGGGAGCGTCCAGAGCGGGTGGGGCAGAGGGCACCCTTCAGGCCCACTCGTCATCCTCCCTCCCCGCCAGCAGCTTGGCCGGACAAACGAGAGCGGAATGGAGGTGTGTCCTGCAGGTCACCTTGCACTGGCTCTGTCCCACACCAAAGGCCAGAGCTCCTCGCAAGGGGGCCCTTTCCCTGGGTTCTGGTGCCACTTCCTTCCTCCATCTCATTGGCCAAGGCTGGGTGACGGTTCTGCCTTACTTGCCTTGGGGACTATGCTGTCCCTCATGGTTTCAGTGAACCTTCCTCATGCCTTTGCAGGGAGACCCTTTACCAGCCTTCCTGCTCACCCTCCCATCTGTCAGTGGTCGGAGACGCTGAAGGAGGTCACAGAGAAGGTCTGAAGTAAGATGTATGGTCCTCCCAGACCCAGATGGGGAGAAGGATGCTGACTCTGGCCCACTCCGCAGGAAATGTACCTCCAGCTTCCCGTAGTTCCGAAAGTCTGGAAGAGGACCCCAGCAGCCTCCTTGCTCCTACATGCTCCCTCCCACGCCTGCCTGGTGTGTGGTCATTAGCATAAGACACAGACTCTTTGCTCAAAGAGGACGTTCAAGATGCAGCTAGGGTGTGAAAAGTAATTACAGGCTGGTGATTAGAGTCGCCCCTGGACCTCACTTGCTGGAACAAAGCTCTGACCTTTGGAGGGTGGATGAGATGAGTTTGCTTTTGGATAATAGGCATCAAGAACTCTACCAGGAGGGAGACAGGTGGTTTGCCCCAATGATGGGGGCGGAGCAAACTGGGGGGCCTGGAGGCTGCCCAACGGGACACCCTGGGCACTGCAGGATGGAGGAGCAACCCAGGCCTTGGGCCCGGAGCGAGGCAAGCGAGGGAAGGCAGCAGTCCCGCTCCTGCAGCCCAGTGGGGGCTGCACCCCTGGTTCTGGGGTGGTGTTGCCAGATAAAATACAGGACTCCCTATATTTTATACAAGTGTCAGCCCGAGTTCAACCTCAGCCTGACTTCCCCCATGGCCCTAAAGACCTTGGCTTCACAGAGTGGCCCCAAAGGTGACGAGAGCAGCCCGCCAAGGAGACTGGGCATGGGCGGGGTGGGTGGTCAACCAAGGCTACTGGAGTGACCACAGACTCTGCCTGGGACATGGTGTCAGGGAGTTAATGGGCTCCCGAGAAGTATCAGTGGGATTCTCTAGCTGCTTCAGAGTTCGCTCATGACACAGACTGGGCGCGAGTCCAGCGTCAGGAGGCCAGGGTCCGAGCCCCTGCGCAGCAGCTAACCAGCGGGTGACACAGGCTGTGCTTTTGGCTCAAGGCCTCAACCCCCTCATCTCCGAAGTGGAGGCAACACCTCCCCTGAGATTAATGGGTATGGGCATTTGCAATAGGGGAGGTGTTTCAGTAGCCAATAGCAACTAAGCAGAGTTATCCGTGCCACGAGGGAGATGCCCGTATCCTCACCCTTCACGCCCACTCCTGAAGAAGCAGCCTCCACCCACTGGTGGAGGTCAGTATCTCACCTTTCCACGCCCCCGGACCCCGTCTGTTGCCTCTCTCTCGCCAGCAAGCTCACCAAAGCCCCTCTCTAAGGAGCGCCCCCACAGCTGAGGAGAAGGTCTGTTTGCAGCTGAGGGGCTCTTCCTGATGCCTGCATCTTCCCAGGGCGCCCTGCAAACACGTCCCCCAGCTAGGGATGCCAGATTTAGCAAGTAACAATACAGGACAATAAATATTTTCATTCACAGCATAAGTGTGTGCCAAATATTGCATAGGACATAGCTGTACTAAAACATTATTCGTGTTGACATGTAGTTCAAATTTAACTGGGAGTCCTGTATTTTATCTGGCAACACCACCCCCAGCCAAGAAGGCTCCCAAATAGTCAGCTGCCTGGTGACTACTCTGGCCAGCGGCCTTGCTCTGAGCCATGCCACCTCCTGGGCTCTGGCCCTCTGAGCCGGAGGCCCGGCTTCAGTGTAGGGAACATGTGGGGGGGGGGAACCTCATGTCCTAATGGACCCCCTGTGCCTTTTCTGCCTCAAAGGACCTTCGATCGGTAATCCATTCAGATATTTATTGAGCACCTGTTAGGTGCCAGGCACTGTTCTTGACGCTGGGAACACAGCAGTGAACTAAAGAGATGAACACACCTGCCCTCGTGGAGCTTACACGCTGGTGGGGAGCAGGGGTCTGGGAGCTGGGAGCAAACAGGGTAATGTGTAGGACGAGAAAGGTGATCGATGTTATGAGGAAAATGCAGCTGAGATCGGGGAAACGGAGGAAGCACCAGGTAGGGGAAGGTGGAAAGGAGACCACGGCCTCTCGTGTGCAGCGGTGGGAGCTGCGATGCCACTCAGGCTGGTAGGGGACGGCCCTGAGAAGCTGCCGTTTGGGCAAAGTGAAGGAAGCGAGGGCGGGACAGGACGTCACAGAGAGGGGATTCGACCGCGATGGCTGACTGGTGGCCAGGCCCAACCACTGTGTGCTTCTGCCCGGCAGGCCTTGGCAGGGCGTCCCCGCCTGCCCCTCCCTCCCTCCCTCCCTCAGACAAGGTTTCATTCCCCCCACCCCATAACAGAACACCCTGAAGGCAAGTGTTAGCATCATGCTTTTCCAGAGGGGAAATATGAAATGACTCAAAAACTTAAAAAGGTGAAATGACCCGCCGCCCGAGGTGCCGATGCTGGGACTCGAGCCTGGTCCGTCCGTTCCCGTGTCCCCGAGCGTGACGCGGAGCGCGCAGTCAGACCGCCCGGGGAGCCTGGCACAGCCAACTTTACTTTCCTACCCTCAGTGTCCCCACGCGAAAGTGAGGTCAGTGTCATTAGCTGCCTCGTAGCACTGCGTGAGGATCAGCAGGTGAGACGCGTGAGGTGCCAGGCTCGGCACATTCACGCTGCCACTATGATTCCGAGAATGATGCTCCACTCATCGCAGCCCCCGGGGAGGGCCAGGGTGACGCCGTGTGGCAGCCCCGGGGAGGGCCAGGGTGACGCCGTGTGGCAGCCCCGGGGAGGGCCAGGGTGACGCCGTGCGGAGCCCGGGCCCGGGACAGCAGAGGACGCGGACAGGGACGATGTGCCAGGCAGGGGGGTGGCGGAAGGATGGCCACCGCAGGCAAGCCCACCCGCACATGAGAGGAGGGGCAGATGCCGCTGAAACGGCAATGACGTGACTGTGTTCGAGGCTGTGACTTCCGCCAGTTCTCTTCCTCGAGGAGGCGCTGGCTCACGTTTCACGCATGCGCAGGCGCTAGACACATCCCCGAGCACATGGTCTGGGGGTGTGCCGCCACACGCTCGGCGTGTGCGGAATTAACCCCCTGCGGCTGCACTCCACTCTGTCTGCATCGTGGATTCGCCTTCGGTTTCACTTGCGGGCAAGGGTCCCACAATTCGGATTTATTAAAATGATTACTCTTAAGCAAGGTGCTGGGGACAGAGCCCAGCACCAGGCCGGAAACCGTCTGGGCCGGCACATGCAGACCACGGGTGCCCAGCTCTGAGCGACTGTGCCCTGCCCGTCCTTACCGCCTGCGAGAAGGGGACCCCAGCCATGCCGCACCCCAGCCACACCGAGAAAGGCAGGCACCCCAGCCACGCGGCACCCCAGCCACGCGGCACCCCAGCCACGCCGCACGCTGCGGAGCATGTCACCGAGATCGCAGGGCAGCCGAAGGAGCTGAAGCTGTTCTTCCAGCATCTGTAATTTATTGTCCCTGGACTTGCTTTGTTTGTCCAGCCCCCACCCCGTCTTCTCCCTGCCAACTTTCTTTCCACTGTGACAGCCACGGACCCCGTGGGATCTCTTTCCAGAAGAGTGCTCCTGGCACCTGGAGCAGGGACTTAGACATGGCGGGCACCTGATTCACACTGAGCAGGAGGCGGTTCGGAGGACGAGAAGACAAAGGGATGCTCTGGTAACCCTGCGGAGACCTGCGCCTGTGACACTCGAGGCCAGTGACCTCCACTTACGGTCACATATCCAGACGGCGGCAGCTGTGAAGGTTGATGGGTCAAGTAGTCTTGCGGGTTTAGGGATAGGGACAAGAGGAGGCTCTGGGGAGCCAAACCAAGGAGCCAGCGTCTTTCTAAACTGCCCTAGCACTTCGCTCTTACCAAATGGGCTGTGGCACTTGGCAAGACTGTTCCACGAGGATCTTAGAGCCACGTCGCTCTCGTTCCAGGGTCTCCACGAGCTGTGAGCCACTCCTGGTCCCACAGCCACACACACACACACACAGCCCCGGTGGGGATCCACTCCACGCGCGGGCCCCGAGCGCTCACGCCGTGCCAGACGCCCTGCTAGGCGCAGGGATGGGGAACAGGAGGAACGAGAAACGCGCTTGGTCCCCTGAGGAACTCGTTTCTGGTGGGGAAGACAGATTCGTAAACAAGTGGCTGCAGTACGGAGGGCGTGTTTTCAGAGATTTGAACAAAGAAGGGAGTGACGAAATTTGCCAGGAGCCGGTGACGAGAGTGTCGACATTTTCACTGAGTGCCGATGAGTTTGGTGCGGAACCGGAGCACTGCCGTTTCCTTTATTCCCCAGAGGTGTGTGCGCGCGCATCTGCGCGTCTGCGTGTCTGTGCGTCTGTGCGGGGCATCACGGGCTCTTAGAAGAGGTGAGGTTCCCAGCACTCCAGGCGGAGCCCGCACTCCGCAGGCGGAGGCTCGCAGCGCACCCAGCGAGCGCTTCCTGAGCACGCACCGTACAGCAGAGGCTGCTCTAGGCTCAGAAGATGCCAAGATGATCAGACATGATCGCAGCCCTGGTCTAGAGGAGACGCGAACAGACAGACAAAACACACTGTAAGTCAGTGGACTGTGTCCTTCACAAGAAAAGCCTTTTTGGGGGACAGAGAGGCAGGAACCATTACTTATGGGGAGAACAGCAGCTCACCGAAGACTTCCTGGGGCTGGTAGTGTCCAGGTTCAGTCGTGAAGGGTGATTAGGAGGTCCCAGGTCAAAAGCAACAGGTTACAAAGCCAGAGGGGAAGAGTGTGTGGACATAAACAGTGGGACATGACAGGAGCTTGACAGTAACACGGATGAGGCATCCCAGTGTGGAGGGCCAGCCTCCCAGCGGCCACGTGACTGTCTGGAGAACAAACCCTACACAGGCTTCTCTGCACGTGAGGAACACGCTCAGTCCAGCCTCGGCGACTGTGGCTCGAGCCCCGTGTGGATGTGTCATGGGGCATTTGAACATGAAGCCGGCCTGTCCCCAGTGACATCGCCAGTCACTTTCTCAGTTCCTAGGCTTCCTAGTAGTTGAGGACAAACATGGGAAAGTCACCTGGTGCAGTGGCTCCCAGCAGCCAATGACTAAACCAGCCGCGTCAGAATCACCCGAGGTCCCGGGAGCACGCAGCCCCCTGCCGTTCTCCTGGAGTCTCCCATCCAGTGTGCCCAGGCTGTGACCCACAGCCAGAGTGATTGTGATGACACCCACTGATCACGTGTCCACACCTTGGTTATCTTTCACAGTAAGGGACATGCTCCGAGGGGGTGAGGCCTGTGGGCCGGCTCTAGGGGTCTCCAGCGTGTGCTGCAGCCTCCAGGGATTCCTGAGTGAGCAGAGGCTTGGGAGACGTGTCCCCAGGCACACTGGGCAGGGGGTGTTGGGGTTGCTACTTATCAGGTTGGTTAGTGACTGATGAAGATGCTATTTTTAGCACTTGGGCAATTTGGGCTTCTCTAATCAGGGAGCAGGGAACAAGCCAGCTGAGGGTGCCAGGGGATTTGAAATTTTGCACAGAGCTTGTTAGGACTGGACCAGGGGAGGTGACATTCTTGCGCAGGGGTTGGTTGGAGGAGAATCAAATGTTTTCCAGCCCCACAGAGGAAAGGACAAGGGGAGACGTTGCTAAGATCGAGCAGGAAGGAACACAATGAGATGGAGAAAACTTATGGGTTTCTCTGGTGCGTTCCCTGGAAGAGAAGGGGACTCTCTTTGGCCTTCAGAAAAGGCAAGAACTGAGTCAGGGGGCAGAGGGCGGGGGGCAGTGTCCGATGGCAGCCACAAGGCAGGTCTAACAGAAGCTATGGAAGGCCCAGGATGAGGAGTCCTGTCACAAGGGGGTTGGAGCACCAGACAGGAAACCTGGTCCCTGAAATCATGGGCAAAGGGACCAAAGGAACCTCATCACGGAGGAAAAGAGTCCAAGCCAGGAACCGGGCCACCGCGCTGAGGATCAGCAAACAGAGACTCTAGGCTGAGCAGGGCTCAGCCCGGCTAAAGGGCTGGCTCGCGGGAGGAGGGCCGGCAAGGGCACCCTCAAAGGCACCGCGGGGGCCGTGGGGCTGCCACGCCAGGCGGCAGCTCGGTTGGTCTGGGCCAAGCCATGTGAGCTTCTCCTTGTCCAGCGTTACCTCCGACTTCCCCGTCACGTGTCCTGGGGTCCCTGCCCGCAGCTCCGGGACAGCCTGCCCTAGCAGAGGGAAGCTGGAGGACGCCGCTCCCTCCGTCCCCGCTCCCCGACTGCTGTGAACAATTAGGCCCAGGACAGCCATTAGCGAGCGCTGAAGGGCCTGTATTGATTAAGGATAATTTTATTTACTCTTTAGCAGTGTGAGGCCTGGTAGGAATATTTTTTTTGTTAATTTGCTGCTGCTTAGCCTCAGAAATGGGGACTGATATGCCAACCCCCACCTAGATCACTCCTACACACGCACATGCATACACACGCACGCACACGCACGTGTACACACGCCCACACACATGGCGCTTTACTGCTGGTGAATGACTGTGTATCATCTAAGGTCCACGGCATTCCACGCTGTCCTTCCTGCAGCTTTTATTCCAGAAAAGAACCTGGAAATGGTTGAAGGAGGTTTATTTTCTTTGGGCTATTTTTATCTTGGATGAGAGACACGGAGGGGTCCAAATTGCAGCAAAATACAAATGCACATACACAAACACACTCGTACACTATTTTCTTCCCTCCTCCCCAATAAGGATATTTTTAAAGCCTGAATTCTGGGAGGAGAGATACAGAGGTGTCTCTTTTCTGTCTCTGTGACATAAAAACCCAGATCCTGCGAGGGGAGGCCCCTCCATCACCTCGCGAGAGGCGCCTCCATCACCTCGCGAGAGGCACCTTCCCCACCTCAGTCCCCCTGGCTCCTTGGATGTGCCTCCCTCCTCCCTCTCTCTTGGCGTTTAATCTCGGCATGAGCATGAGCGCACCTTCACCTGGTCGCCAGGTCGTAAGTGATTTCCTCCCCTTGGTGAACATGTACTGAACTGGGCCAGCCGCCAGCCCGGGCTGAGGACACGGAGGCAAAAGGTGCCGTCTCTGCCCTGGGTGGCCAACAGTCTAGTGCGGGAGACTGAAGGGAACCCCACAGGTATCACACACGCTGGGGGTCCTGGTTCCCCGGCTGGACCCCCCATCCAGCTGCTTTATCACCTGGGGCAAGGAGCTTCTTTCAAACTCAGCTTCTCAAGTTGTAAAACTGAGATGGTTTGAGATGATCAGGACACTTACTGTTGTGACAGTGTATGGGATGCGTGTGGTGTGCGCCACTGTGCCTGGCACGTAGCAAAGGCTCAGTAAATAATAGTGGCCATGCTTAGTGAGTGTTTACTGTATGCCAGGCTGGTCTCACGTAGACTGTCCCATAGAGCCCCCACGAGAAACTCATGAGAAAGCAGAGGCATGAAGAGGCCGAGTAACGTGATGGGGCGTGGGCGGGCTGAGAGTCAAGCCCGGGTGGCCTGGCTCTACACACAGCCACGCTGCTGTGACACTGGCTGCCATGCTTCTGTCAGCAGCTGCAGCAGAGAGCATCATGGAGGAGACACAGGAGAAAGGTGCCTTACACAGCCCAGGGTAAGTGACATCGGGGAGGAGCCCCTGGAAGGAGACAAATGGCCCTCTTCTGCCGAGGGAACTGGATGTTCCGAGGCCCAGAGGTGAAAGAACAGAGTGTTCGGAGAACAGCAGATATTTTAGTCTAGCGGATGGTAGTTAGGGTGACCATATGTCCTAGTTTACACCTATTGGCCCAGCTTAATTATAAACAGGCCCTTGTTCACTCTCAGGAAATCCCAGTTAGGACGATAAATTATGTGGCCACCATAATTCCAGCCGTGTTGGGGCTGGAGAAGTAAAAACAGGCTTTGCCTACCCACCCAAGGACTCTGATTTTATCCTGAAGGACACGGAGACCCAATGAGAAATGAATTATAGGGAGCAAGGCTGCAGCTAACCAGACCTTCAGGATGCAGTGGTCCAGGGGGATGGTGATGTTAAATCATTAAGGAAGTAGAATCCACAGGCTTTGGTTACAGAGAAGCCGTGGGTTAGTGGGTAAGGGCATGGATTCTGGTGCCAGGCTTTCTGGGTTCAAATCCTAGGTCAGCCACTTATTAGCTAAATCTCTCCATAGCTCACTTGCATTACATCAAGTTAATATATATAAGGTAGTTATAAGCAGTAAAAGTAGGCGTGACTCGGTCACCGAAGGGCAGCATTCCTTGAGCTTGAGAACAAGAGGGATGACACAGGATGGTGAGGCCTGTTCCGGATATGCTGGATGTGAGGTGTCAGAGGTGAGAGCAGAAACCAGATAGCAGGGCATGCCAAGTCCTGCACATAAGGGAGCCCTGGGACCTGGGAAGGGGCCTGAGTCATGATCAGAAAGGCAGGAGACAAACCGGGAGAGAATTAGTTTCCAGAAGCCAAGGGAGAATTGAATTTTCACAAGAATGGGATTTTCCACAGTGGCCGACGTGAGGTCAGGCAGTGCAGAGACAGAGAGCGCTGCTGCGTCTGGACGAGGAGGCCACCGCAGCCTTGGCGCGCACATTCTCTGTAGATGGCGGGGACTCGTGTGAACGGAAGACAGGAAAGCAGGGGGAACGCGTGTGGACTGCTTTTAAGAAGCTTGCTGCAGAGGAAAGGGACAATGGCCGTAGCAGGTGCAGGGTCAAGAGAGGCGTATTTGTCTTTAAGGAGCAGAGCCTTGAGCTCAGGAGAGAAGAGCAGAGATGGAGAGGTAGAAGGAGATGTCAGATAAAGGTATAATTGATGGAGCAGCGCCCTTGGGGAGGTAGAGGGGATGAGGCGCTGGGCATGCTGGCAGCATGAGCTCAGACAAGAGGAAGACTGCCTTTTATAGTGAGATGGAGGGGGAGAGATAAGGATGAGTGGGGACACAGATAACTTTGTGGGGGGCATGCCACACAGGTAACTGGCACTGTTTTCCCTGGAACATCAGATTCAAGACCTACAAAGAAGGGACAGTTGGGGACTGGAGTAGATGCTATTGTTAGGGTGATGCACACAGACCCTGTGGACACCTGGGATGATGGCAGAGCCTGGACTGGAGTGAGATAAAATGCCATTGGTTTTCAATGAGCAGAAAGCTGATAGACGATAGAGACTCACAAAAGAATAGAAGTGTGTGTCTACCATCAAAGGAGCAGGATGCTTTTTAAAAATTTGACAACAGAGGAATAATTTTGAAGTGGCATTGGTGATCAAGGAGGGGCCTCCCTCCATCCTGAAAAAAGGAGCATCTCTTCCTAGACAAGTCTGCAGGGACATGGTGAACCTGAAGGCAGGATCTGTGCCCAGTTTGCCTTTGCCTCATTTTCCTACCCATCTGGCATATTTAAGAGGTTGTTTAAAATGCTGGCTGGTTGAGAGGGAGGGAGGGAAGGAAGGAAGGAAGGAAGGAAGGAAGGAAGGAAGGAAGGAAGGAAGGAAGGAAGGAAGGAAGGAAGGAAGGAAGGAAGGAAGGAAGGAAGCGAGCCTTTCTTCCGTCCTGAGACACTCTTCCACCTGCACCCATGTTTCTTGCCCTAGACATTTGCCTCTTTCTGTCCCTGACAAGCGTCAGCCAAGCCTCTGCGTGTACAGCTATTTCTCTTCCCAGGAGTCATCTGAAGAAGTGGAAGGTGAAGAAAAGGGAAGAAGGGATGTTTGCCGTCGCTCTCAGAGGGAGCCAGAGCCCCAGCGAGCATGAGCCCCGCCCACCCACTCACCCCCAGCACAGAATGGCCGCCGCACCGTCTGCCAGCACTTGGGTTTGCAGTAACTCCAAATAACATTGCAGCGTGCAGCCAAAGGAGCAGTGGTGATAGCGTAAAGGGAACACAGGTTCAGATTCGAGGGGCCTCAGTGTAGTTCTAGTTTCTCGATTGGACTTTTCTTTATTGCTCCCCAGCTTGGCTTGATCAGAGAACCCTGAAATGCAGGGCAGAATATGCCTCATTGACTCCTGGGGGCAAAATGAAGCAAGATGTCACCCAGACGAGGACCGCAGCTCATCCATCCCCAGCGGCCACCCAGACTCCCACTGAGGGAGCACACACAGACTGGCTTTATTTTTAGCTCCCTGTGGGCCCCTGAGCCCTGCCCCACTTTCTGAGCACAGAGAGCTCGGGGACCCACGCCATCTGGCCACAGTGGAGGGACCAGGCAGGCCTTGCCTTCCCCGCCTCCCGTGATGAAAAGCCAGGGGCACGCAGCCCTTTCCACGTTCACGTTTTCCAGGCCAGGAAAGCCACGTGGTGGGGTCTCCAGTGAGACCGGCGTCTACAGACGCCACAGCAATCGGTCCTGTGCCCAGGGCTGTCTCTGGTGGGGCCTCCAAGGGTCTTCCTATGGGAGCCCCAAACTCCAGGGGCTGTTCTGGCTCTACAGTTCTGCCCCAGACCCCAGCTAGCATTTTTCTGAGCTCATCTTGAGTTTCCCATAGGCCTGGGAACAAATCTATAACTTGGAGGGTAAAGGACAATGAAAGCAATAAAGAGACTCCCAGTCGAGTTCAACCCAGTCACTGTAATAAAGAACGAGCGTCCCTTATTCATTCACTCAGCAGAGGGTGGAGCACATGCCTGGAAAGATGCTGAGGAAGCCGGAGGTGAACATAACATGGTCTTTGCCCTCAAGATGCTCTCTGTTCTGTACCCCATCGCCAGTCACAGGGACTGCGACAGCCAAGGACCAGAAACAGGAGCTGGGAGCGGGGCTGGGAGAGCAGGTACTCCTTCCTCCAGAGCTGAATCCCTGGGTCTGAAGTTTCTCCCTGCTTTTTCTCGTCTCTGGCAATGCCCCTGGTTCATCCTGTCTGCCACACATTCTCAGCTCCTGCATGCAGCTGAACTGGGAAGGTACCTGCCCTACAGGCACAGTCCTGCAGATGGAGGTGGGTGTCACCTGGGCAGAGATTCACAGCATTCGCTGGCTGCTCTGTGGAGCCCCCGATGGTTGCTGTTTGGAGTGAAGACCCTCTGTGGAATCATTTTCTGCCGCTGCTCACCAGCCGTCCAGGCCTAGGACGAAATCTTTCAGACTCAGCTGGTTTTGCAACCTGGGCACCTCTCATGACATTTACTGCACAGTCAGAGCTTTGCTGGATCTCTCCATGGACAGCGCCACCCTATTTCCCACGCTTGGGCCCTGGCATCTGTAGGGGGTCCCTCCTGCCCCCATGGCTGCTCCTCAAAGGGACACTAGAATTCGGGCAGGTGGACAAGGCCAGGCTGTCGTAGGTCCAGAGAGGGTCACTCAGGGCAGGTGGAGTCTGGACAGCTGAGCCCCATATGGAACTCGGCACCATCTCACCCTCCCCATGGCACTTCTGCCAGGAGCTCTTCCCCAACCCGTGTTCCCTGTGAATGTCCAGCTTCTCAGGAGACCCGGACACCTGGGCCCCTTCTTTGCTGGCATCTGGGCCCCATATGGCCCATATGGCCTCTCAGGTGGTTTGCTTCCCAGCTGCTCCCTCTGCTTGGCACGAGTTCCCATGATGCAGTGCCCCGGCGTGCCCCGGCCAGAGGCAGGGCCTGAGAACCGGGACCCATGGGAAACGGCACATCTGGGCGAAGAGTGCCCCCTGACCCCCAGGGCCTGCACTCCCAGGGCACCTTGGCATAGCCACCCCGACCATTTTAGAGCATACTTCTCAGTTCTTTCTTGCCTCCTAAAGAACCCCAAGTAAACAGATACTGAAATAAGACTTTAAAGTGAAAGCGGAGGACATACAATGCCCAGGAAAGGCCAGACGCCTGGAGGAAGACAGGCGTGACAGAGCAGGAGAGGCAGGGGACTGACACAGGTCGTGCTCGTGTGTAGGGGCCTCACTTTGCAACTGGCACTTAGCTACTTCCTGTTGTCTCATTTACTCCTCACATAAGCCCCATGAGATAAGCGTTGTCATCCCTGATACAGAAATGAAGAAAGCCAGAGAACTGAACTCGCCCACAGCCACATGGAGAGTGCACTGAGCGCTGATTCTAGAGAAAGCGCTCTTCAGGAGGAGATGCCCAGGGAGCCTCAGGAAGAGGAGCTGCAGGGTCAGGACGAGGGGCTTCTCTGGTATCCACCTGCCACGGGCAAGTTAGCCAGTGCTCGCGTGGGCCTCCTGTCCTCTGGATGGAACTCATGCCATCATGGAGTGGACAGCAAGGGAAGGTCTAAGGTCATGAGGAGACAGAACACTGCGTGCCAGGAAGGTGCCCGAGGGTCTGGAACCCGTGAATCGGGGGGCAGCCCAGGTGAGAGGCTTCGAGGGGGACTCTGCCACAAACTGCCTGCAAGACAGCAGGGAACGCTGCCGGGGCCTCTGACTAATTAGACGACTGCAAGGATCATTCTGCTAAAAGCAGAAGAGCTGATAAATTTTTTACTTGACCCGCTAATAATTTTATCCCTTAAAAAGGTAGAACAGGCAAATGGGGGAACTGAGTCTAGACTGAACTGCGATCCACAGAACAGAATTACCTGTTGCTGTGACGAGCGCCGGCTCCTCGGGGAGACGGGCTTCGTCCATCTTGTTCACTGTGGTGTCCCCTCTGCCTAGCCGTTGTGGTTGTGGAATTATTTATTCGGTGAACCTGGAGGGGATAGCCACGTCATCTTGGTACGACTGAGAGCCAGGGAAGGGGCCGCTGGCATGTTCAGACCTGAGCCTGAGGTGTTGCAAAGGAAGAGTCTAAGGAGTCCTCGGAGCAGTAAGTTCTGTGAGGTGCCTGGAGGCGCCACGAGCTTGGGCGGGTCAGGGGATTATAAAGGCAAAGCATCTGTATTAGAGTCACAAGTCATCTCTGGGAAAGAAAAAATAGAGACACCAACAGCAATGGCTTACACATTTTTGAATGAGCAGGTAGACAATAGATCACTGAGGATCTGATGGAAACTGTAGACCCTTTCTCCCAGAAAGAAAAAAAAAAAGTACATTTGGGATATAATTTAGGAAGGATTGGAGACCTCGTGGTGAGATCTAACGCAAAGGAACCATTAGAGGTGCAGACTAGACTCTTGTGGACTCTGGCTTCGAAAGGTCACAGGGCACATGGGAATGTGGGAGGGTGTCCATGACAAGGACGGGGTCCCAGAGGGTGCTGCACCCCGCAAGAACTGTGTCGGGAAGTCTAAGCCCAGAATCAACCATTTAGATTAAAAAAAAAAAATCTGGAGAACAAAAGGACACTTCCGATATTTCTATAGTTATTGTTGCTAAGAGCAAGGATTCAGGCATCACAGCCACCCGGTTTGGATCTCGGCTTTGTGACTTTGGCCAAGCTCTTTAACCTCATAGGGACCCCTTTTCCTTATCTGTAAAATGGAGTGATATCTTATTATTGGAGATAATAAGTTTGATGATGCCTGGTGGGTGCTTGGGCCGGTGCCTGGCACGTTTGGTTCAATACATAGTCCCCATCACCATCATCACCATCGTTCCCTGTTTGTAATGCCCTTGCTCTCCTGTTCTGACTAGCCAACCTTTCAATTACGGTTAGTTTTAGCGATTTTTGTTATTTTTAAGTAGTGCCTGCAGCAGGAAAGTGAACAGGATAAAGGACTGTTCCGGGGGGAATATGATGTACTCTTAACTTCATTTGAAAGAAAGATCTAACAAAAGGGGATCGGGGTAGCACTGAGGGCAGGAAGGGAACACAGCTCATGTGCCCTTGTGGAGAGGACACCCCTGAGAAGAGTGAGAAAATAGACCCCCCTGCCTCTTGTTTTACTTCCATCTTTGTCACCAGGAGGAGCAGTGGTTGAACTATCATCTTTCAATGAGACCAGAACTCCAGGCCCAGGTGTCCGATGTCCTAGGACATCACGCAGTTTGCACAGACGAGGGCGGGAACGTTGCTTGTAATCATTGAGAAACCACATGCAACAAAGGAGACACTCGGAGACGGGAGACGTCTTAACTTTTTTCACAAAGCAAGATGCTAAAAGTTCTAGATTGACCGGTCTGATGTCAAACTGATGAAATTCTAAAAAAGATAAAGTGGCAAAAAGGTTGTCTGTGTCCACTTAGAAAAGAAATAGATACCCTGGGATCAGCACTAAAAACAAATCATGCAAACTAAAACAATTTTTTGTAGGTATCTTTTCTAGAATTGCAGAGAAATACTATTGGCATATAGTTTGATTCTGGGAACATACTTAGTGAAGTCACTTGTTATCACATTGTGGATAAAACAGAGAAATGTGATCTAGACAATCGTATGATGATGGGACTTCAGTAATGCCTTCCCAAATGCCAATGTGTCCTCCTCGAATGTCAAGAGACTCTCTGAAAAGGTGTTTTGTTCAATGTTTGTATCAGTGACACAGAAGTCATGCTAATAGATACATAGCAAGTTAAAGTACCATGTGAATACAGGTCAGGATCCAAACATGTCTCCGCCAAATAAAATGTAACAGAGACATGCAGAAGAATTGCAGGTGACTCCTGTAGATACCCAGCCCTCAAGGGGAGAAGGAGTGTAACTCTCCACTCTTTCAGTGTGAGCTGCACAGAGTGACTTTCCTCCAAACAGGACAGTATGGAAAGGGGCAGGAAAGCAACTTGAACTTTACAGTGGAGAAACTGACAAACACTGCCTCGGCCTGGCGATCAAGGTCAACATCAGCAGTGATCGGTCACGTTATCACATGATCCGATGTGGTCAGAATGGCACGTGACCTCTGCGTTCTTCTTTCCCCAAACCTATCGCCCCGATCTCATTATGAGAAAAATATTAGACAAATCCCAGTGGAGAGACTTTCTACAAAATACCTGGACAGTACTCTTTAAAACCTGTCACGAATATCCAAAGTAAAGAAATCCTCAGAAACGTTCATGGTTTAGAGGGGCTGAAGGAGACACAACAGCTAAATGTACTGTGACGTTCTAAGTAAAAGCTCAGGAAATCTGAGTACAGCACGGACATCACATAATCCTCCATCGGCAGAGGTTTACTGATCGTGGGAAACTGTACCACATCAACATGTACGATGCTCGTAGGAGAACTGGCTGCGGAATATAAGGGAACGCTGTGCTATCTTTATATTTGTTTCTATAAATCTAAAACTATTCTAAAATAGAAAAGTTTATTTGAAAAACATGATGGATATGAGTGTAACCTTCATTCAGGATAAAAATGATGTATTAGGTAAGTGTGCCCTGGGGGAATATCCAAATGAAATAGAGCTTATGGGAAAGACATGTAGGGCTCTTCATCGACCACAGGCTCAGTACATGGTTGTGAAAGGAATTGTAACCCTGTGCTGCCCCCGACGAGACCTCGGCATCCAGACCCGGCAGCTCGGCAGCACTCTGCAGCTCAGACCACACACGGAGTCGCAGCTCGGGAGCCCCGACTTCCTGAGTTCAAGCCCAGGCTCTGCCACAGACCGGCCGTGTGAAGCTAGTCGCATCACAGAACCTCCCTCTTCCTCGGCTTTCATATCTGCAAAGTGGGCACACAACGATGACTACCTCACAGAGCCAGCGGGTAGAGCAACGCCTCTGGCCCCTAATAATTACTCAGTGCTTGGATCTCCGTGGGCTGCAAGGTCGGACTGCGCGGGGTGGGCCCTGCGCCTTAGTTTTTAGAGTATGCCTTATTTCAAAACGGTGTTGACTCTCTCAAAGAATAGCATTAGCTGAGGGAGTGGTGGGGAACTTATTGTGTTTACTTTGGAGAAAAGACCGGATTAGGGGAGCTGTTGCTTCGCTGCAGATTAAGTGCCAGCAGGTGAAAGTGACAATCTTGCTCATTAATTTACTGAATCGTTAAGTGTGTCCCTAAGCCTGTCTGGAGCTTTGCTTCCTTATCCTCAAAGTACAGATAAGGGACGTGTTTGGGTCAATTTTGCAGAGAGAGACTGAGAGGATCAAATATGGAAGCGCACTGAATGAAAAGCAACCGTGGTTAATAAGCACACGTCGTTACTAAAACTCCCTTCGATGTGTGTTTCCTGTTGTGACTGTTCACAGGGGGTAGGGAAGAGGACGAGAAAATGCTGTTTGAAACGCTTACTTTTCTTTAACTGCAAGGCCATCAAGGGCAAGTCAAGGACACAGGTTTCTCTCCAGGGATGGAGTCTGGTGTCGTGAGCTCATGGAGAATTAAGGGCTGAACTGGAGAGAATGCACAGGCCTTGGAAATTTGCCCAGTTTCTGTGAACCTCAGTGTCCTCATCTATGAAATGGAGGTCGTCGTATCCACCTCACGGGGTTGCTGCGGGGTGCGTGAGTGGGCTGGCACGCAGTGAGCGCTTGGGCAGTGGTGGCTGATACTGTAATCTGCCCCTCAGCAACTTTGGGGAAGCGGTGGTGATCCGAACACCCCATCCCTACCCTGTCTGTGAAATGGTCACTGCCCTTGGAGGCTCCTGGCAATGGGAGGACAGTCAGTGGGGAAACGCCCACCTCGTGGGAGACAAACTAGAGGCTCGGGAAACAACCTGGAGGACAGCACATGGAGCCCACGTCCGCAGGTGCAGGCTGAGAATAGGCATCCATCCCAGATGCTGTAACACCACTGTTTATGGATCTCTAAACAGTTGAGGTTGTTCAGGGTAAAATCTGAGCCCAGAGGGAATCAGATCACTGGGAAGGAGGGAAACTGGGTTGGTAAGAGATGGGGAGTCATTGCAAAAGTACCCATTGGTGACTGTGGTTCGGAAAGAGACATGGGGAGAAGGCACGTGGCCGAAACAGGCAGTGCCCAGGCCCAGAGGCCTCGCGGTGACAGGGACACCACAGAGGGAGAACAGGTGACTTGCTCCTTCAGGGTTCGTGTTGACTCATTCTGTATCTCGGACCAAAGTCATCCACCCATGTGAATTTCTACCTCATTCAGGGCATGAAGCCATGTGTTATGCCAGAATCTCCATACACCAGAGCTTTCTAAAGATGTTACCACATGCCTTTGGAGGGAAATAACAACAGTGAATTCAAACATTTTTACAGAGCCTGAAGGTACAATAGACAGTGACAGATGGATGTGGATTTACATAAAATGACACAGACACCGATTTTCTGAATAATTTTTGATAATGTCAACAACAATTAAAATAGATCACACACATGCATGCACATGCACACGTGCATGTGTGCGTGCGCGCGCGCACACACACACACACACACACACACACACACACACGCAAGCACTGCCAAGCAGCAGAGCCCCAGCAGGGGCCAACACAAAGGTGTGAATGCAGATGCCCAGAAGTCAGGAGTTAAACCCTCATTAGGTCTGGCTGATTCCCTCCCAGTTCTCCTGCCAACACTGCCTCCGTCTCTGCAGGCTGCTTTAGAGGGTGATTAACCTACAGTTTCTCCAAGAAACAGCTCTTGGCTTAACCCAGATGGACTGAGCACCCTCTAAGCCGCTGGGATCCAGGTTGCTGCCTCCCCTTCGAGGTTGGTCCAGACTTACTGGACGCAGATGAGTCGGCTTATCTGTACTCAGAACAGAGCCCCACGTTTTAAGAAAGATACTGACAGACTGAAGCATGTTGGCAGCTGGGCAGCCTGGCTGATGGGGAGCTGGACCACGTCCTGCTGGGAACATTGGAGGGAGACGCAGAGGGGCCTGTTGGTTATCTTCCAATACCTGCCGAGTTGTTATGTAAAAGATATAATAAACTTCTTCCGTGTACCCTCGGAAGGCAGAGATAGGACCCGGGTATACAAGTTAGAGGGAGGCAGTCTTGGCTTGGTCTTGAGAAGGACTCACAGATAATCTGGTTGCATGGAAAAGTAATTAGTATGGTAGGGGTTCCAAGGCTGGATGACCTCCCAACAAGGTTGTTTTTGAGGGGTTCCACTTTGGATGAAATATTGGATGAGGAGATCTCTAAATTCCTTTCCAAGCTCCAGGTTATGTGTTTGTGTGTCCTCATGAGGCAGAGAGAGCAGGAACTGAGGGTCATAGCTTAGCCAGAAAGATCTGAGATGAGTATGTAGAGCCTGGAGAAAATCCTTAAGTTTAGTAAGTCTTGAGTCCTGGTTTTAAGCTCTCATGTTTTGTTTTTCAAGCTCTTTTAAGCAGAAGGAGCAGTAAATTTGAGTCTGGGCACCAGGACCAGACCTGGCTTCTGTTTGGGTGTTTAAAACACCCCCTCCCCATAGGAGAGGTGTTTCTAAACCCACTGGGCGTCGGTGGCTATTTCCACTCCTGAGACCTTATCCTCTTTGTTGACTTTGAAAGGTGGTTACAGGAACAGGGAGATGGCTGGCTGAAGATGCCCACTGTGGGTCCAATCATTGCTCTGGTCCCATCTGAAATGGCCGAGTAGGTCAATGCAATTAAAGCCCACCCAGGTGCTTATCTCGAACGACTCGGAGCCCACGCTCGGGGCTGCGTCCCTGCCTGCGGGGAGCCGTCCTCCTCCTGCTCCTTTCCCGCGTGCTCTGGGCCCTCTGTTCTTACCCTGGACAGTCCGCTTCCCTCCCGAAATAAGCCCTGATCGCTGTCACTTCTTGTTAGGGTTTCTTCATTCTTTCTCTTTTCATCTTTTTCAGTCAGATTTGTTTGCTCTTTTTAAAGGTTTTCAGCCACCACTGCCCAACACCATCTTCCCTGAAAACCTACCTACACACCGTTTAACAGCTGTATATTCGGAGAGATGCCCCCGCCCCCGATTAAGAAATTGCTACTGAGGAACCATGTTTTAGATTCCCTGGCCTTCATGCATGGGCAGCAGAAGGCAGAGTAATTGAGCCAAAATCAGCACCACCAACATTTGGACAGCGCTCCCCTTAATTTCTTCTCTTTTCTTCATCCAGCAAAGTCTGGCCGTCTTGCTGCGCTTACCTTGACTGGTTTGAATTTCTTATTTTGAGCCTAATTCCCAAGGAACCAAGGACTTGTTACAAGCTTGAAGTCTCATTTCAGGCAAGTCGCCTTTCCTTTCTGGGCCTCGGGCTCTTTGTCATCGAGCCTTTGACTGCCCCTCTGGGCCACACCGGGAAAGGCCATTCATTAAGGATACATTGGATGCCTACAAAACAGGTGCAAGAGTCCCAGGCTGCTTGCAAGCAGGGAAAGGGCTGCACTAATCATGCCAGAGTCTAAAAGGCTTCCATTGTCTGACAAGATCCGAGTGTAAACAGGGCGCAATAATTGGGCCCAAGCATCTCTAGCAAGTTCGTCCGACACCTCTACAGAGCAGTGGACGGATCAGACATGGTGTCAAGCGGAGAGCCTATTAATGTACAAAGCAGAGAGGTGTTGAAACTGGCAAAAAAGCAAAGTCTCCATTCCTTCTCAATCTCCGAAAAAACAAGTGCATGCGGAAGCTCAGCTGTCATCAGGCACGAGGGGCCAGGGGCAGCTTGGCAACACTGCCCGTGTGTGGTCCTCCTGCCTTCCTTGCTCCCTCCCTTCTTGCCGCCCACCTATCTATCCCTGAAACCTGAACTGCCTCCTGGACCCAGTATGGTGTCCGTTTGCTGGTGGTGAGCTCGAGGAGGGAAGAGAGACGGCTCCCACAGAAATACAAAAGCCTGTCAGCCCTCACAGCAATGATGGGGATCAGAGTGTCTGTTTTTAGTTATAAAGACATCTTGGAGGGAAAATTTACCAAAGATGTATTTATTCCATTAGAACTACACCTCCCTTTGGCCTAGTTATCTCCGGCACCGCATTTGTCACTCTGCCACTGCATCCTGGAGGGGAAGGGAGAACACAGAGACTCTCTGAACGGAAGCGCTGGGTTTTTAGATGGAGCAGCTGTGGCTTTAAGTAAAAAAGCAGGACCTGGGTCTCCTCCATGGTCACCTTTCCCTGCACTGGTCTGGGAAATGGTCCTAGCTGCCCTGCCCTTTAAGGAGGGGGTGAGGTTGGCTACATTTCCAGGAAAAGAGGATGGAGAAATATGAAATTATAGAAGAGATGGTTAGAGAATGGCATTAACATTTATTAAAGATACTTTTGCTTGACAAAATCCTCTTTTGGGAAGCTTTTTTGGAACTTAGAAAATCTCTAGAAAAAGAAGGAAAAAAGAATTGCCAGATCTGATGTATGTTGTCTGTCGCTCAGCATCCCAGGCTGGTCCCGGAGTGAACAGACATGGGTTCTGCCTCTAGGTGCTTTGCACAGGCACATGCTCGGAACTAGACACCTGCCTTTGTAAGAGGCCTTGTCATTAGCTGCCTGACCGTTAGCCATGAGGTAGAGACCAGCATGAGAGTTTGTGAGCTTGCCGACTCTGTGCCTTTGATCCTCTGACACTTCCTGAGAGAGGGGAGAACACGGAGGTGAGGTTAGAGGAGCATATCATTGTGCGACAATCCCAGAGGGGCGGGATTCTGTAACCACACCTCAAGCCTGTGCACAGCTTATTGGTCTGGGGACATAAAGGACGGAGACATTCTAACCCCTGTGCTCCGGGAGATTATAGGCTGGTTGAAGGAAAAACTTAGAGTTAATGTCACATACACAACCAGTGGTTCCCACCCCTGACTGCAGGGGTCTCATAGAGTTTTAAACACACACATACACACACACACACACACACACACACACACACATCTGTTTGAAGCCTGCAAATCAGAAATCATCTCTGAGAGTGGGCTAGACTCAGAGAGCTTGTGTATTTAATTGCCTTCCAAGTGATTCTCATGGGGACAGCCCAGCACGGCTCTGCATAGCCATAGTTGGGAACACTGGGACTAAGGTGGTCAGCGACTTCTTGCATTACTGAGACCTGATTTTTATGGATGGGTAGGAAGGCGAAGAACAGAATGAGCAAAAGTGAGGAAGTAGGAGTGAGTCGGGTGTTCAGGGCAAGAGATTTGAGCCCCTGGAAAGGAGAAACTTACCTCCGCCACTTTCCTCCTTCTTTGAGGATGAAAGGGAGAGTCAGCACAGCCAACATGAGAGAAAAGTGAGTATTGCAGACGGTTGAGGCCTGCAGGGATGCTGCCTGAATCCATCCACTGCAGTGTCTTTGAAGTCCTATGTAATTGTAAAATTCATGCAAACCATGCTTATTTTAATGTAAAAACAATGTTTTCACACATCTTCTAGTTTAACAGAGCCGATCTCTATCTTTCTGGTCTCAGAAAAGTTATCAAGGACTGCAAAGAGCTTTTATTTCTGTGGGAGATATATGGTATTAGAAATTAAAACTATAGAATTTTTTTTTAAAGTATTGATTTGTTTGTTTGTTTATTTTTATGGTGACATTGGTTAACAAAATCCAGTAAGTTTCAGCTGTACACTTTAACAGTAAGGCATATATATATTTATACTATGTGTTCACCTCCCGTAGTTAGTTTTCTTTCTGTCACCACATATTTGACCTCCTTTACCCCGTCTACCTCCCTGCTCCCTCCACCCCTACGCTCTGATAACTAGTCTATTGTTCATGTCCATGGGTCTCTATTTGTCCTGTTCATTTGTTGCTTTTAGGTTTATATCCCACATTTAAGTGCTATCATGTGATTTTCAACTTTTTCTGTCTGGCTTATTTCACTTAGCATGATTATCTCGAGGTCTATCCATGTTGTCACAAATGGCAGTATTTCATCTCTTCCTATGGCTGAGTCATATTTCATTGTATATATGTACCACAGCTTCTTTAGCCAATCATCTATCGTAGGACACTTCGGTTGCTTCCATGTCCTGGCCACTGTGAATAATGCTACTATGAACCTTAGTGTGCAAATATCTTTTCAGATATGGGTTTTCAAGTCTTTGGGGTAAATGTCCAGTAGAGAGATTGCTGTATCATATGGTAGATCAATTATTAGTTTTTCGAGAAATCTCCATACTGTTTTCCGTAGTGGCTGTACCAATTTGCAGTCCTACCAGCAGTGGATGAGGGTTCCTTTTTCTCCACATCCTCTCCAACTTTTGTTATTACTTGTCCTGTTGATAACAGAACAGCTATTCTAACAGGTGTGAGATGGTATCTCATTGTGATTTTGATTTGCATTTCCCTAATAGCTAACGATGTTGAGCATGTTTTTAAATATTTGTTGGCCATTTGTATGTCCTCTAGGGAGAAGTGTCTGTTCAGGTCTTCTGCCTATTTTTTGAATGGATCATTTTTTGTTGTTGTTGTTGTTATTGAGCTGTATGAGTTCTTTGTATATTTTGTATATTAGGCCCTTATCAGAGGCATTGCTTTCAAATATATTTTCTCATTTGGATGGTTATCTCTTTACCTTGTTGATGATTTTTCTTGCTGAGCAGAAGCTTTTTAGTTTGTTGTAGTCTCATTTATTTGTTAGCTTTTACTTCCCTTGCCTTTGAGGTCAAATTCATAAAATCTTCTCTTTAAGTCCAAGGTCCTTGAGTTTAGTTCCTATGTTTTCTGCTAAGCATCTTATTGTTTCAGGTCTTATATTCAGGTCTTTAATCTATTTTAAGTTGGTGTGTGGTGATAGACAACAGTCTAGTTTCATTCTTCTGCAAGTGGCTTTCCAGTTTCCCAAAACTGTAGAATTTTTTAAATATTTAAAAATATGTGTGTGTTAATTCATTCTAAAATAATACATCCATTGTGTTAACATACCTTTTATGAAAAAATAACTACATTTTCCAAAATAAAACTAGTGAGAAGAGGAGCATTGGTCCATATTTTTGCAGATCTCTTGAAGATCTAGCTGGATGTCCACACTGACATCTGCCTTCAGCCTGTGGTTATATGTGGGTTTGACTGAGACGTCTGAAGAAAACCGAGACCCACACAGCAAGGCCCAGACCAGGACAGGACAGCAGGGCGCCCAGGAAACAGAGTTTAGGGAGGCCTGTTCTCGCTTGGTTGTGGCAGCACGTGGCTGGCCCTGAGTGTATGGGCCTCTTTAAATTTTACACTCCAGGGGCCTCACTTGCCTCACCTTAGTCCCAGCCCTGTCACACAGGGAGCTGGAAAAGTCACACAGGGAGCTAGAAAAGCAAGGCGTACTTCAGTAGCCTTGACAGGTGATGGTGAGCATACTTTTTGATACCACACCGAAACACAAGTTGTGGGTCAGCTACATTGCGGAATCTGAACCGTAGCGATGTAGTCTTCATGCCCTGCCACATTGAAGTCTATTGGTCATTCCTGCACTTGGAATGGATTTTTTTTTTTACCTTTATTTGCTCGCTCTTTGAAAGAGTCTTAAGACTACTCCCAGGGCCCCGCAGACCATACTTTGGAAATTGCTGGCTTAAGGGATGCTCCAGGACCTGCAGGGAGGATGTCAGAGCTGGGATGTAGGTCGAGATGCAGAGTGAGGAGTGAGCATAAGAGGCTGAGGAAGCGAGCTGGGGCCAGCCCTGAGCACACCTCCTGTGCCGTGCTAAGAAACTGGCCTGTGTCTTACAAGACCTGAGGAGCCACGTACGAGTCTTAAGCAGGAGAGTAACGGGATTGGGTTTGCATTTCTAGATTCAGTCATTTGCCAGCTGATATTTCTTGAGCTCCTGCTGTGCCAGGCACTGGGGGCTGACAGTGAACAGAGAAGCAGAAAATACATAAATATAGACACATAGATGCACTCTGCTGACAGTAGAGGATTGCCTCGTGGGAAGTTGGAGTGAGTGACAGCCCAAGGACGAGATGGAGGTGACCAGGGAGTGGCTCTGGGAACGAGCTGGAGAGAAGGCTGGAGAGGAGGAGCCAGGTGCAGGATGTGGTGAGCCGTGTCGCTGTGGGGGAGTCTAGGACGGTGCCTGGTGTGCTAACGCGGGCCGTCGGGCGTGCTGTCCCCTGACACGGCGCGCCCACAAGGAGAAGCATTGGCGGGGATGATAACTAGCTCAGTCAGCAACGGGCTGAGTTTGAGGCGCCTGGGAGAGTGGGCTCCTTCATGCGCAGATGTCGAGCAGGTCGTCAGATCGTAGGAATGTAACTCTCAGGAGGGAGGACTGGACCGGGGGTTGAGGTGTGAGAGTTATCACTTATTCGGGTGGTGAGTCGATAATGTCACTCAGGAACCATGCTTAAAGTGAGGAGAGAAGACGGCCGAGGGACACTACCACCTAGCCACCTACTCCTGCCACCTGCCTCAAATTCAGTGTGTCTCAAGTCAGAGATGCTGTGTCCCCCTGCCCTGAAGGCTGTTCTCCACCTTAGGTAATGGCACCGATAACCATGTCATCGTTGTCACCCTGGGTGTCCCCTCTTACTCAGCTCTGCCCAGCTCTCCCCACCTTACCCTCTACACCCCTAAACTACTCCTTTACCCTTCCACTCTGTTGCCTCTATCTGGGAGGTTCATTTGCGTTTCCCCTACTGCACTCATCAGAAACGTGTCCACATAGAGAATTCCTGCTCCTTCTTCAGGATCCACTCAAGCACCCGCTCTGTCCTCACACAACCACACCGCCCCCCCCCCGACACAGTTGGTCATCACCCCCTTAGTTTCAGCCTACCTCACTGTGACTCTGTTCTAGCACTCACAACACCATAGTACAACTGTGTGTTCACAGGATGGTCTCCCTTCCTACGTGAGAGTCACGTGACAGCAGGAACTGGGTCGCGGTGTCTTAGTAGCCCTGGTTTCTGGGTTGGTTCCTGAATGAATACTGGGACCTCAGCCTCATGGGTGTGATGGGGAAGGAAGAAAAGCAAGCACCGGGGTAGGGAAGTGGCACCACCAGCCGGTCACCCAGCATCAAGGCCGGGGGGAATCCGATACGGGGTGTGAGCGACGCTGCAGAGGGCTGGAAGCATCGCGAAGCTCGACGGCAGGGAGGAGGCAGTGCCTCGGATCCAGGTGTGTCATTTGTTCAGAGAAAGACCCTAGCAGTGGCTGGCGTGGCGAAAGGGGGTGACCACAGCAAGGAGCAAAGCTGAGCATCCAGACAAGAGGACAGAAAGCTGAGCAGTTTGTTAGCGGGCTCCCTCTGTACCCCAAAACACCAGGCAGTGGCAGCAGACAGACTGCAAAGCTCCCTGAGGTAACGGGGAAGATACGTCCTCTCAGGAAGGGCCAGGCAACCGGGGTTTACCCCACCCTCTGAGATGATCTAAAGTAAAGACCTTGGAGCCTTCCAGCCGGAGGGCCTGTCGAGGCAGCAGCCGACAGCACCTGAGGCACACAGATGGCATCTGTTGCTTGGAGAGACAGTGAGGAAGCTGGCCCAGCCAGGGCAGAGGGTTCACACTGTGACAAATGGGAGGCCGAGTTCAATTGCATAAATGCATGCTTTGTCTGCTCAGACAAGAGCAATAACAAGCTGAAAGCTGAGACAGAAACCCATAAGGGACACCACTATTCTGAGGCAGCCGCAGGAAGACGGAAGTAACGGCTAGGTCCCATCCTTGTTCACAAAGCCACGGGGACATCGTGTGGACACCAGGCTCTGTGGGGGAAGGAGAAAGCCTTTGTCGGGCCTTGCTGCCCACGCCTGGCAGCCCTGAGCCCAGGGCCGTGGCTGGACCTGTGGTCTCTGGGGGCTGCGTCAGGGTGCTGCTCGAGGTGGAGGGGTGAGCCTCGCCCGCACTGCTCCTTCCCAGAGGCTGCTCCCCGTGGCCCCTGAGCAGGAAGCAGATGCCCCCTCCCAAGACTCCTTAGCAGGTACCAATTTCCATCCGTGGGAAGGGGATTTGATAGAACAGTCAGGAAACGGCAAGTCTTTGTTCTTATTCTTTATTGCCGGACTCTGGAGAAATAACGACAGGTCCCCTGCTGCATCCCTTGGAGCCTCGTCTCTCCCTCTGCTCAGCCCTGGGGTCCCAGAGCAGAAGGGAGAGACTGGCCAGACAGTAGTGCCAACACCACCCACCAAGGGATGGGGCAGCAGCGGGAGATGGAGACGATATATAGACCTTGGAGTCACTCAGGCTCTTCCAGTTGGAGCCGTGTGACCTCCCTGAGCCTCAGTTTCCTCACATTCAGCAGGTGGGTGCAGTAATAGCATCAGCCTCATGGGACTGAGAGTGCACAAGGCTGTGCGCAGAAAGCCCTCAGCCCAGCGCCTGACGCGTGCTAAGTGCTCGCTGCGAGTTCGCTGTCCCCGCTTTTCCTGCTCTGGGACATTCCTGCGTCTTCTGCACACACGTCTGTTCTCTTCGCAGCCCATGTGAGGTGTGCGTGTGTCCCAGCTCTGCTACACACCTGGGCAGATTAACCACTCTGTGCCTCATTTTCCTCATCTGCAACCTGGGAGTGAGAATAGTGCCACGTCCTGGGGTTGCTGGAGATTAAACCAGGCAGTTCAGGGGAAGCACGTGGAAAGATGACGGGCATCCTCCGAGGGGTCCTTCGGCATTGGCTGTTACCGTTACTGTCGCAGAAACGCCGTGTCTCTCAGGAGTCCCCACTGAGGAGCCGCTGTCCTACGAAAACCCTGAGGGAAGGCTTCAGCCTGGGGACCTTTCAGAAACTATAAATTCACTGACATGAAAAACCACCTGCGAGCGACCTTCTGACTCTAAGCGCTGACGACAGAAGGAGTACAAGCCCTGCAGAGCACCTGGGGGCCGGCCGCGTGTCCCTGGGTCCCCGTCGGCAGGGTGGGGGCTGTGCTCACAGAGTAAGCGCGTGTCGGATGACAGCAGACACACATCGTTAGAAGTAAAGTTATTATGGTCCCACAGCTGCAGACTCCAGAAGAAAGCGTAGCTCACCAGGAATAAGAGACTCTAAAAATGAAATTATAGCAATAAAAAATCACATATAATTTCAACAAGGAAGTAAACAGGGCTTCTGAAGAAATCAATGTGGCTACGTGGGAAATCTCGAATGAACTCAGATCTTAAACGCCAAACTGGGAAAAATATATTTGCAGCAAATATTGAATAAGTGGTTAATATCTTTAACATATAAAGAGCTTATACAAGTCAATAATAAAACCCCTACGGCACAGTGGGAAAGTGAGCCAAGGATGGGATAAACAGTTCACTAAAGAAGAAATAAAGCCGGCTTTCCAGAAGACGGAAATTCTTCAATCTTACTAGTAATCGAAATGAAAATCCAAACACCTAGATGGCTACTTTTGTCTAGACTCGTTCCTGCCTCGTTCTGTGCTGTGATTATTTCTTAAGTGGTTTAGTTATGTTTATTATTGGGCTTTTTTGCTCTGTTTGGCTTCTGTTTTTGTTTTCGGAGAAGGAGAGGACATGGGATCCTGCTATCAGCACAAGCAAAGATGTTTCCGTTTGCCTCGGCACTTTGCCTCAAAAGCCAGCATCTTTCCCATGCTCCTCTGGGGGCTGCAGTGTCCCCAGGCTGGGCTCTGACCATTCACAGCTAAAGCAACCTTTGTCTTTCGTTTTCGGTGTTGTTTTCGAGTGTGAACTTGTCACCGAGTCCCCGGCATGGCACAGCGGCCACATTCGTGTCGTTAGCCACCTTCCAGTTGGGATTACTTGTGCTTGCGTAGTCAGAATTTCCCCCTACGAGTCTCCAGCTGCGGGTTCAGACCTCGGGGCTGCTAACTAGCTGAGGGGCCTTGTGCAAGTCATTCAACCTCGCCGATGGGTAATAACAGTGCCCCTCTTAGCTGTGAAGGTCACGACAAGGACCAAATGAGCTGGCAGTCACAAAGCGCTTGGCGGGGCGTAATGCACCTCACAGTGAAAAGTGTTACTCAACTCCCATTTTTCTTCTGCTTTTCCCATCAAGGAAAAGGTTCTTGAGATTGGAAATAAAGTAAACCCAGAACCATTAAAGAAACAAAGCTCAAAATAGGAGCAAAGAGAGAGCGTTGTTCGCTCTCTAAATGAGCTCGATCCCCAGGCGCCTGCGCATGGTCAGGCCTGACGTACGGGGCTGTGGTGTGATATGTCGGGCCGGGTTGTGTGGGGACCAGAGCAGTCGCTTCAATGGAGGGAGGACAGGAAGGGCCGTGGGGCTTTGGCCACTGTCACATGGGAGGATTCGTTGAAAGAAGTTCAGACAAGAAAAGACCTAGAGAGTGGCACACACAGTCCTGCCCTCTGAGAATCAGGGATCCCTCCAGCACCTCACAAAGTGTGGAATACCTCTCGCCACCCCACTCCCACTGTGCCCAGGCCCCCGGACAGGCCTCCGGGTCACCATCTCCCCAGCAGCCCCCTTGGTGGTGCTGGGAAGGAGGTAGAGAGACGTGGAGCGGTAAGGCCCTCCGACCGCCGTGGTTCCGTCCGCAGCTCAGCCGCCTCGCTGGGCCCCCCACCGGCTGGCGGGTTCACATGGTGGCCGCACACGCACAGACCACGGGACCTTGCCCAGGGGCTGTGTCCTGCTTCCCCATAAAGTGGGAGTGACACCTCCCTCGTGGGCTTGTTCTAAAGTTTAGATAAGATGCCATAAAATTCTTAACGCCAAGTGTGTATTCAAGAGGCTTAGTTATTTTCCCTTCTCCACGTCTCATATCCCTATTTCTGATCATAAAAGGAAGACTTCTTCCACCAACACTAAATCGAGACTCTCACATGAGCCAGCAATTCCATGGCTGGGAATACACTCAGAAGAATGGAAAGCAGGGGCTCAGACAGATGTTTGTACACCAGTACTCATAGCAGCATCCTTCACAAGAGGCCAAAAAGTGGAAGCAGCCACGTGTCCATCGAAGAATGTGTGGACAGACAAAATGTGGGGTGTACAGACAATGGGGTATCATTCAGCCTTACAAAGGGAGGCAGTTCTGAAGCGTGATACAACTCGGAGGGACCGTGCAGACACTATGCAAAGTGAAATAAGCCAGACACAAAGACAAACAGAGTGTGATTCCACTCCCCTGGGGTACCTAGTGTGGTCAGAATCAGACACAGAAAGCAGAAGGCGGGGGCCAGGGGCTGGGTGAAGACAGAACGGGGCGTTGTTGTTCGCTGGGTATAGAATTTCAGTTGGGGAAGATGAAGGATTTCTGGAGATGGATGGTGGTCATGGTTGTAGTGTAAATTTGCTTAATGCCACTGAACTGTACACCTAAACAAAGATCAAAATGGCTGAATTCTGTTAGATATATTGTACTACAGTAAGAAAAATTGCTTCCTTGACAAAAAAAAA